>JWZX01002478.1:0-11076 GCA_001275005.1 Chrysochromulina tobinii | reverse complement strand
GCCACAGACCCGAGACCGTAGCACACCCTCGCGAAAACGTCTTCCCGCTCTCTCACGGCCACACACAGGGCGCAGTTCTTTGCCGCATCTCTCAAAGCCTTGACTTCATGAGCTCGATGCGTGCGACCGTGCGGCAGTGCACCTCGTCGGGGCCGTCCGCGAGTCGGAGCGAGCGCAGCCCCGCGTACGCGTGCGCAAGCACGTGGTCTTGGCTCACGCCGCCGCCGTGCGCCTGGATGGCGCGGTCGACCACGCGCAACGCCATGCGCGGCGCGGCGACCTTGATCATCGCGATCTCCTGCTGCGCCTGCTTGGGGCCGACGACATCGATCATATGAGCCGCCTTGAGGACGAGCAATCTCGCCTGCTCGAGCTCGATGCGGCTCTCGGCGATGGCGCTCTCCACGGTCCCTTTTTGGGCGAGGAGCTGGCCGAAGACGCGACGGCACTTGGCGCGGTGGCAGAGCGCGGCGAGGGCTCGCTCAGCGGCGCCGATGGTCCGCATGCAATGGTGAATGCGCCCGGGGCCGAGGCGCGCCTGCGCGATCTCGAAGCCGCGACCCGGCCCGAGAAGCACGCTGGCACACGGCACACGCACCTCGCGGAAGGAGATCTCCGCGTGCCCGTGCGGCGCGTCGTCGTACCCAAAGACGGTTAGCATGCGCTCAATGCGCACGCCTGGTGCACGCAAGGGTACAAGCAACATCGTCTGCTGAAGGTAAGGCGAAGCGCTGGCCCCGCCATCGTCGTCCTCTTCGTCCTCGAGCACCGGACGCCCATCCGGCCACAGCGCGCGCCCCATCACGATCGCCAACTCACACCTCGGATCGCCCGCCCCCGTGCTCCACCACTTGCGCCCGCTGACCACGTACTCATCGCCCTCGCGTACGAATCGCGTCTGCACGTTGGTCGCGTCGGAGCAACCCGAGTCGGGCTCGGTCATCGCGAAGCAGCTCCGAATGTCGCCCGCGAGCAGCGGCGCCAGCCAGCGCGCTTTCTGATCGGCGGTGCCGAAGCGCGCGAGGATCTCCATGTTGCCGCTGTCCGGCGCCGAGCAGTTGAACACCTCCGCTGCCCACGGATTCCGACCGGTCAGCTCGGCGATTGGGGCGTAGTCGAGGTTGGAGAGGCCGGGTCCGTGCTCGGGGTCGGGACTGAAGAGGTTCCACAGCCCTTGTGCCCTGGCCTTCGCCTTGAGCTCCTCGATCATCGGGATGGGCGTCCAGCGCTGACCGGCGGCGGTGTTGGCCGCGAGGGCGGCCTCCCACGCGAACTCGTTCGGTATGATATGCGCTCCGATGAAGGCGCTCACCTTGTCGTAGAGCTCGCGCCCCCGCGCCGAGAAGCCAAACGGCATCAGATCATATGGGTGAGGGTACGGAGGTGCTGTGGGCACACCCTGCTCGCCCCCTGTGGCCACCGACAAGCCAATCGCCGCAACCTCCGCGAAGAGCTTTCCTGCCATCGCCGCACGCTCGGCCGCGGCGGAGGCGTTGCCTTGGAGCGCGCGCGCGTACACGCCCTGCACGATCGCGCACACGCGGAAGAGCGCCAGTGCACAGTAGAAGCGCCACACGAGCGGGGGGATCGTTGGCAGCTTCGCCCTCTCCACGTACCCACGCACAAACTCCGCCTCATGTGGTAGCCCACGACGCACGAGGGAGGCGCCCGCGAGCCCCGGCATGTACCAGTGGTCCGAGGGCCATCGGTACGCCTGGCAGCAGTGGGCGAGGTCCGCGAGGGGCGAGCCGATCGTCGAGAGCTCCCAATCGAGCACAGCGAGTACCCGCGGCTCCGTCGGATGGAAGATGAGGTTGTCGAGCTTGTAGTCTCCGTGCACTAGGCACGCGGGCACGTGGCCCGTGGCCGCCTCGACCTCGGCGCAGTGCTCATCGAGCCATCCGACGAGAGCCGTCACGTCGGCGCTCTCCTCCACCCCGGCCTTCTCGAGCGTCGCGCGCCCGCCCTCGTACTGCTTTCGCCACCGGCGCACCTGCCGTGCCGCGTATTGGTCGGGTACGCCAAAGCCTTTTAGGCCCACGTCTGACCAGCGCACGCGATGGATGCGCGCGAGCACGTCGCACATGGCGGCATAGATGCCGTAGCGCTCGATCGGCTTGAGCTCGCTCAGCGTCGGGTCCTTGAAGATGCGCCCCTGCACAAACTCCATCACATAGAATGGTGTACCCACCACCGCCGCGTCGGCGCAGTAGCTCAGCATGCGCGGCACGGGCACGTCGGTGGTGTCTCCGAGTGCGCACATCACGCGGTACTCGCGGTCGACGGCATGCGCGCTCTGGAGCAGCTTGCCGTGCGGCTGCTTGCGTAGCACGACTCGGAAGCCACCCGCGACGCCAAGGCCGCACTCGCACAAATAGGTTGGGTTCGATTGCCCGTGCGAGAACTGGCGCAAGACGAGCACACCCGCAAAGGGGCGCACGTACGTGCGCAGGTACTCAGCAAGCCGCATCTCGTCGAGCGCGTGCCGCACCGAGCCCGCTTCCTCGAGCGTGGAGGCCATCGTGTCCACAGTACAGATTCACAAACGTATAAAAATGTACTGGAGAAGAACGTAGGAGACACATGTATTATTCCGTAGGTTGTGAGAGCATAGAAAAGGTTCATGATCCACCAATCCGATGCACACCAAAAACTCCCGCCCAAAAATCTGGGGAGAAAAAAGATCATTTGGAGCAATTGGCGGCCACAATGGATTGCAGTTCCAAGCCGAAGATGCTACGGTGGCTCGCGCGCGCGGGCGAGCGCGCGGGCGAGCGGGCGGCCGCGCAGCAGACAGCTGCTGCTGCTGTTCAACACACAGCATCCCCGCGCTCAACCTCGCGCGATGCTGCTTTCAGCCAACGAGCGCATATCGCTGCTGTGGTCCGCAATGGCGACGCAACTACACTGCGCCAGGCAGCCACCCCAAAGCCGGACGCGATCGGCTGCGCAGCGAATCCCGCCGCCTCCGAGAGCTATCGTTTTCGTTGGCGCTTGGCCGCCGTTCCAGACGAACGGTCGAGTTCTACTTTACCTGGCGGAAGAATGTCACAGCAAGATTCCGGGGCAAAGGTGTCACGGTCAACGCAAGTGTCACGGCAGCTCGTCAGTCTCGTGAATCCACGCCTTGCATTGTATACCCGCGCTGGCTTCCTTGCAGCGATCATTCTGTCGATCAATTTTGCTATCGTTGCCTGTCTAGCTCTCGTGTTGCAGCGAGACTGCACCACCTCGACTATTGTTGATCGCTCCTCGCCTGTGACGTTCGGCGACTTCCTCACGTACGAAATGTTCATCAATAAGACGTTAAGCCGTGAGGGTGTCGTCAAGGAAGACACGACCATGACCACCACCACAGTCGATGGATGCGTCAACAGGAACACCGCCGTGCTTGTGGCACCGTATCAGGCCACACTATGCACAGACTCCTGTAAGAAGGACGACGACGACTGGACCAATGACGGGTGGTGCGACGATGGCGGACCAGGTTCCGAGTACGACCAGGACGATGAATCCGAGTCGCAACTGACAAGTTCAAGCAAGTGCCCCCGCGGATCCGACTGCACCGACTGCGGCGTTCGAGTTCCGCCCCCGTCATATTCGGGCACTGGAATCACAGCAGATGTGCCGTGCTGGAATGCGTACCTGCCTTGCGTTCCCCCTTTAAATCAACCTCGTCATCCCCGCCCCCCCCATCGCTATCGCCACCATCCCCGCCACTCATCCCCGCCCCCCCCCACGCACCCCCCCGCCCCCCTTACCGCCGCCCCTATCGCCACCATCCCCGCCATCATCCCCGCCCCCCCCCAGCTGCCCAGGCGGGGGGACCAACGCGTGCGCATATAACAATGACGGTGATTGCGACGATGGCGGGCCAGGAGCCGAGTACACGAGTTGTGTGCTAGGCCATGACTGCACCGATTGCGGGCCGCGCCCGCCACCCTCACCGTCCCCGCCCTCCACAAATGGCGTTCCCAGCTCTTACTCCTACTCCTACTCTTACTCTTACTCTTACGAAGAGCCGAATGCTGCAGGACAGAATTCCTCCGTTGAAGCACCCTGTGGTTGGTACCGGTCACCGGAAGCTGAAGTTGTGGGGGGGCTAAGCTACCAGGAAAAGATGGGGCTGAATGCTGACCGCTTTCCATGGTGCTCAGAGAGGGAACATAATGAAGCCCGTCGAAAATACAACAGATATCGCAACCTTACAGTAGGTACCTCGATGGATAGGTCAAGCGTCAACTTTGCAATCGTGTGTGGCTCGAACAGGATGTTTGGTATTCCTGTCGCACCAGGAGGCGTCCTGTACAACCTCTCGCCGGCTCCGGGTGACCCTGAGAATCTTAAAGGCACGATGACCTCATTCACCACACACTGGAGTCTGACCGTGACGACCAAAAGAACAGTGTGCCCCAAATTCTCCGCCGCTTTTTCAAGTGCTTTGGCGTATGCCGCATATATTGAGATCATCATTACCATGGTGCTGGTCTTCGTGTTCAAGATGTGTGCTCTGATCGAGGATCAGAATGGCGTCATCGACCTCAGTCAAGGGATCATCCAGCATGACAAGCTTCAACAGGTGGTTGATCGACCGCATGTTGTTTAGGTGGCAGAAACGCAGTATCCCAAGCTTGAAACCGCTATTGTTTCTACGGAGCACACGGAATTCATTATGAGAGCCGTTACGGCACACCGCGCTTTGTTTCGAACGAGAGTGTAGGACTGTAGGTTGATGCTTGATTGGGTGCTGTGCAATCGCGGGTGGGAGGTGGGTGACGGAGGCGGCGACGGTGGCCCGATCGACGTCGAAGAGGCGTACTACGTATGTCGCATCGGGCTTTCATCGGGCTGTTCCGTTTATCGGGGGAAGATTTGGGGGGCTTTGGGAACGACGGCCCACGCGAAGGGCTACGGGGGATGTTGAGCTTTGCAGCTGAACGCGCACGAGCGAGAGGCGCCACGCGAAGGGCTAGGGGGCACTGATGGAGCGTTGAGCTGGGATCGAGGGGAGCGCGCGCGCGCGCCGCGCACGTTGCCGCGCGCGTCCGGCGGGATCGGACGTTATTGTGTGAGGCCCCACCGGCAACCGGCCGCTGGAAATGGGGATGGAGTGAGCTCGGCCAGGGAGCTCGAGTGCCAAGTTCTTGCTCGGCACCGGCACCGGCCGTCGTTGATTTGGGGTTAGGGGGTCAGGGAGCTCGAGTGCCAAGTTTCTTGGCACCGGCACCGGCCCGCTCGAGGCTCGTTGATTTTGGGTTAGGGGGTTGCATGGGGGGTTGACGGTTGGAAAGCAAGTTGCAAGTTGACTGTGTTCCCTCTTTATATCGGATTTATATATGTCTAATACACAAAGTAAGCCTGAGATGCAGGGCAAGGGCGCAGAGGAAGAGCGTCCAGCGCGTCCCTCTCTCACTCGACGGCACGCTGGGCTGTGAGAGCACATCGGCGACGAGGAGCACCGTCGGGGTCAGGATGACGTGCCGAAAGTCGGTCAGGGGGAAGAGTTGGACGCACAGTGCGAGGAGTGCGAGCGCTCCAGGGCGCAGCGTCACGTACGGCTCGATGGGGGCAGATGGGTCGGCGGGGAACGCGGCGATGCCGCCCTCCGCGTCCGCCACCTCTTCGGCATCGTTAGTTCAAGCATTAGTTCAAGCATAGGTTGATGCTATTATGAATACACACACACGTAAACAGCGAGGCAGTGAACAGGAATACCGAACCCCCAAGGTAGAACACATGCAGACGGAGAGCTGAGAAACAGAAGTGTTCTCACATTCACAGTGTCTCACATTCACACAATGGCGGGTACCGCGCGGGGGCGGTGTAGAAGGGCGACATGCCCATCGTGCGTTTGAATTGGCTGTTATTTTCATTCACAGGCCTCTGAATATCGAGGTAAAAGCTCTGAAATAGCTCTGTGAAGAGTCTGGGCCTCCTCTTTCTGTACTCGAACTTCGTTCAGAAATCAGTCGTACGTTTTCGAGCGCTACGCACTGGTACGGAAACCTAGAATACCGGGTACGGCCCGCCACTACGAGTCAGCCTTGGGTCTCCGATGCGGCCGATGGCTCGCCTGCCGATTGCTCGCCTGCCGTCTCCGTAGTCGCGAGGTCCGGCGCGGCCTGCGTCTTGGGCGGCTCCGTAGGCGCTGGCGTCTGGTTCACAATAGCGGAATGAGCGACCTGCTTCGCCCGTGTTGCATCTTCACGAGGTGTACCCCCGGCAGTGGCCCTGCCACGGTGGCTCGAGAGTTCCGGAAGCATCGACGACGGATCGCTCGCGCGCGGCGCCTTGGCAGCACGCGGCGATTTCACGGGAGGCTTCGGGATCTTGGGCGGTGACGGAGGCACACGCGGGCTTCGTGAGGAGAAGCGAGGTGAGCCAGCCTCCATGGCAAGCGACGCATCGCCCAACAAGGCTCGGCGACCGAGCCGAGCAAGCTCCTTATCGTTATCCTCGCCGGCGCCCTTGGTCGTGAAGCCGCTTTGTTGGCGCCGAAGCGCTTTCGTGCGCTCTTGAAGCACGTCGTCGGCACGCCGGAAGAACTTGGACATCTCGTCGACGGTAATGCTGTTCGAGTTGTCCGCGTCGAGCACCACCCACAGGGCTTTGAGTGCAGTTGTCGGGAGCGCCTTCTCCTTGACCTTGAGCGTCGAGCGCATGCACTTGGCCAGTTCGTCGTAGCTCACGTAGCCCGATTTGTCCTCATCAAGGACGGCGAATAGGTTGACCCAATTGTGGCTCGGATCCTTGTACTCGCGGTACTTCCAGTCTTCGATCCAGTGAAAGATCTTCTTGGAAAGCTCTGTCAGCCCTTGTTCATCGGGCAGCGGGACGCCTTGCTTCGCAAGCTCGGCCCGCATCTCGGCGGTGGGCTGTGCTTCTAACGCTCGATTAAGGAGGGCGAGCTCCTTGTCCTTGTCCTCGCCGGCGCCCTTGGTCGTGAACCCGGTGAGCCGGCGCCGAAGCGCTTTCGTGCGCTCTTGAAGCACGTCGTCGGCGCGCCGGAAGAACTTGGACATCTCGTCGACGGTAATGCTGTTCGAGTGGTCCGCGTCGAGCACCACCCACAGGGCCTTGAGCATGTTGGCTGGGAGCGCCTTCTCCTTGACCTTGAGCGTCGAGCGCACGCACTTATACATCTCATCATACGAAACGAAGCCAGAGTGGTCCTCGTCGAGGATGGCGAATAGGTTGGCCCACGTGTGCGACGGGGGGAGCATGTACTTGTACTTGTAGTCTTCAATCCAATTGACAAACTTCTTGGCGAGCTCCGTGACACCTTTATCATCTGGTAGCGGGGCGCCCAGCTTCTCAAGCTCTGATCGCATCTCAACGGTTGGCAGTGCGCCCAGCGCTCGCCCGCCGCGCAGGGCAAGGTCCTTGGCCTTGCAATCCCCAGCGCCATTGATCGTAAAACGCTTCTGCTGCTGGAACCTCGGGCTGTGGCGCGGGCTGCCAATGTCTGGCAGATTCCGTGACCACGTCGACGCCTCGGAGGTGATGGTACGCGCCGTGTGCAGCTTCTGGTGCACATTCGTAGGCTGGTGCGCCTTCTTCAAGTCCTCCTCGGCCGAGCCCAGCTGCGACGCGAACGTGTGTCCATCAGGGAGTGAAACCCGAGCCCTCGTGGCCTCTCGCGCTTGCTCGAGGGCACCCTCATGCTGGCCAGTCGCCTCGAGGCTGCACATCAAATTGTAGCGCGCGATGCCTTCGAATACTGCGCGTTCGCTCGCGTCAATCGAGTCCGGAGGTAAGCGCTGCAGTGCAATCAAGGCCTGCTGCGCCTCACGCAGAGCCTCTTCGCGCTCGTCCAATCGGTTGAAGCTCACGGTCAGGTTGAGCCGCGCCGAGACGCTGAGCGACGCCGCACCCGGCAAATGCTCGGCAATCTCGACGCAGCGTCGCAAGTAGCGCACGGCCTTTTTCCGTGCCTGAATCGTCGGCTGACGCAAGTGGAAGCAGCCGGTCAGATAGAGTACGTCCGCGAGCACCTTGGATCCGAGCGGCGGCGGCGGTACGGCGGCGAGCGCGCGCTGCAGGCACACGCGACGGATCCTGGGCATAGCGTCGAGGGCAGGCTCCGAGGCAAGCTCACAGTGCATCCTTGCGACCTCCAGTCCCTCAGCCTGCAAGCGGCGCTGCTCCGAATCTGTCGGCGGCAGTGGCATGGCACTCAGCACGGACGCCCACATCATGTACTCGTCATGCCGGGCTTCGGCCTGGTGGATCTTGTTGACGAGCTCACTGCCCCCAGCAGCGTTGGCAGCTTCGGCAGTGCTCAGTGCATCGAAGAGCCTCGCTTTGGCCGTCTGCTGAACGTAAGGTGGCGGTTTGCGCAAGCCGCCGATTTGGACGCTCAGAGGGTGCGTCGAGACGTTGAACACGTTGAGCGTTGAGCGCAAGATCACTTCGCACTTCTCCTCTTCACGCTGCCGCTTGATGATTGCGGACCGAATGTGTTTCTCCATGAGGGCTCGAGCAGGATCCTGGGCTCGGGGGGTGAGTGGCACAACCGGTCTGCTCTCGACGGGCTGCTCGGGAGCCGCCCCGTCTTCCGCGACGGTCGCTGACATGATCCCGCACTGTGGCTGTTCAGCCTCCGTCCAAGCACATGCGAGCGGGCGCGTCGCGTTGTCGCGGAGGGCATTGAAACGAACGCCAGAGTTTGGAATCACGCCGCCGAAAGAATCTCGAAGCAGTTCAAAACCCGTTTTCGCCCCTTCTCTCTGCACGACGCAAACGGCGGTCCGAGGAGATCGAAGTTTCGTCTGACGCCGCGAAATCCACTTTCGCGGCTCCGATTTTCCGGATACCGGCCATCAATAGGCCATGGATGCCGCGGACAGCTCGTTCATGAGGACATCGACCGTTCACGACGAGCTGTCCATACTCGTGGCGGCGCTGTCCGACACTGCCAGGACCGCCCGGGCACAGAAGCAGCTGCACGAGTTGATCCACGGCGGTGGCGCCGCCACAGTTCTCAACCTCGTCATCGATCGGCTGCTGTCCTCGGATGGCGTGCGCGGCACGGGCGCACGTTGCGCGGTCGCGCGCTTGCTCGAGGAGGCGATGAAGGTGGCCGGCAAGGACGGCCTTCCGGCGCTGCCGCGCCTTGTGATGCTCTCGGGGCAGGCCCTTGGTGACGGCTCCCAGACCGTGCGCGACTCGTTCGTCGCAGCGCTCGGCTCGGCGGCGCGCTCGGTCGGGAGCGACGCGAGCGGACGCGATCTTCACACGATGCTTCTCCGGCCGCTTCTCAAGCTGCTCGACGGGCGCACCGCGCCGCTCCAGCTCGGCGGTGCACAGGCCCTCTGCGAGGTTGTGCGTGCTCTCCGTCCGTCACAGCTCCGGCCGTCGGCGGCGCACTTGGTGACGACGCTACGTCGCCACCTCCGCGCGGGCTCGGGTGCCGGGCCAGCGGGCGCGCGCCCGGCGCTGCTCGAGACGGTCGGCCAGCTCCTCGACGCCGTCCCCGAGAGCTGCATCCACGCGGGTATCGACACACTACTCGAGCTCGTCAGCATCTCGATGCAATCTGCGCAAGCCTCCGATTGGCGCGAACGCCTCGCGTCGTGCTCCCTGCTCGCGGCGCTCGCGGCACTCTCGTGGCGGCCGGCTTCGTTCGGGCACGGGCTGAGCGTCGTGCAGCGTCAGCAGCTTGCTACCTCCCTCCGCATGCTCCGTGTCGATAAGATGACGCAGGTGCGCGAGGCGGCGGCGGCGACACTGCCATCGATCGAAGGGCCGCCCCTCCCATCTCCCAGGCAGCCGATCGCGGCGGCGGCGACGGCGGCGCATGGACGCTGCGGTGACTCGGGCGGCGGGGGCGCCGCCGTCGCCGTGCCATCGACCTCCGCGGCCACAGCTGTCACTGCCGACAGCGCACTCGACGACATCGACGACGACGACGTTGAGTCGTCTCGCGCCCAGGCCAAGGTGCGCGCCGATGCTGAAGCGCGCGCTGCGGCGCGCAGGGCATCCATTCGAGAGCAGCAACCGATTGCCGCCGCCATCGCCGACTCCACCGCTGCCGCCGCCGTCGCCGCCTCCACCGCTGCCGGCGCCTCCTCCGCCGCCGCCGCTCCGTCCGCCGCCGCCGCCTCCTCCGCCGCTGCCGCCGCCGCCGCTCGAGCCGGCGCCGCCGCTCCATCCGCCGCTTCGTCTGCCCTTCCCAGTCGACAGAGTACCAGCCGCCCCCAGTCGACCCCTAACAGCCCGCCGGGCGTCCCACTCGGCCGCCTCGGAGTTGGCCTTCGCCTGGCTGAGCGCAGGGGCGCTCGCCTCTTCGCCCGAGGCGCGCAGAGGCCTTGGGTCTGATCGGCTCCAGGCGGCCTACCGGGCGAATGCGGCCTTTCTCGAGGCCCTCAATGACGAACCTCAGTTCGCACTCATCCCTCCTTCGTCTACCGCCCCCGCCCCCGCCCCCGCTCCCGCCCCCGCTCCCGTTGCCCCCGCCCCCGCCCCGGGAAGGGCAGCGTCGGCGCCGGCGGTGGCGTCGCCCACGATGGCGGCCCTGGAGCGGGTGAGCGAGGGAGTGGCGATCGCAGGCACTATCTACCAACGCAGTGGCCGCTTTGCCTCGCCTCCCGCCGCAGATGCCGATCGCGGCGCCGGCGATGACAGCGGCGCCGTCGGCGTCAGTCCCCCGGGCGGCGATGGCCCTGGGCATTCACAGTCGCAGCAGCCGCAGCCGCAGCCGCAGCAGCCGCAGCCGCAGCAGTCGCAGCCGCAGCCGCAGTCGCAGCAGCTGTCGCAGTCGCGGTCGCAGCAGCAGTCGCAGCAGCAGTCGCAGCAGTCGCAGCAGCAGTCGCAGCAGCGGCAACAACAGCAGCGGCGGCAGTCGCCGCCTCCACAGTCTTCGCAGCAGGAGGCCCTCTACGCCCCTCGGGGGCACACGGCTCCGCGAATGGATCAGCCTCTGCCGCCACGTGCCTCACGTATCCCACTGCCCGCTGCCTCCTTCGCCGCCCCTGCTGCCGATCCGCCTGTCGCCGCCGGTGCACCCTCCGCCTCCGCCGCCGCTGCGGCCAGTCGTCAGCCCCCTCGCTACGTCCGTCGCAGCCTCGAGATGCT
>JWZX01002477.1:0-34171 GCA_001275005.1 Chrysochromulina tobinii | reverse complement strand
ACGTACAAGCAGACTACGGTCAGCTCCCGGTGTCACTCACACAGGGCACGATCGCGTACGGCTCGTCGTCGGTCGATGCGACGGGCAGTTTAGATATTTCCTATTCGGCGCTGGCACTAGCTTCAACGATCACTCCTACTGCGATCGACTGGTTACAAAATCTTACAGTCCGGGCAGCGCTTTCGTATCCTTCTTTGCTTTCATTCGCCCTCACTGATTTCTTTGTTTCTTTTGGGGAGTTCGTTCTGGGCTCGACCTCCCCGCCGTCGCCGCCGCCGCCGTCGCCGTCGCCTCCGCCGCCGTCGCCGTCGCCGTCGCCGCCGCCGTTGCCGCCGCCCCCGTCGCCGCCGCCTCCATCGCCGCCCCCGCTTCCGCCGCCCCTTCGCCACAACAGTCGGGATTTGACGACCGTGGTGGTGGCGAAGGCGGCCGCCGGGAGCTCCGACGAAGCACCGCCACCCATCCTCAAGAACAGTCCATCTGCAAGCCAGAAGCCTCGTGGAGGACAACCGGGAACTGGTACAGTACCCGGTATGAATACAAGAGAATCCCCTCCCTTTACAATTCCGGGTACCCTTCCTGGGGGGATTCCTGGGGCCGATGATGGGAGCCGAAACCGACAGAAACGAACTTTGAGAAAGGGTCAGTTGAATCGACACACAAGGTACCGACCAGCCACGACCACGCGAAACACTGCCACGCGAAACGAACTTTGAGAAATGGTCCGCTCAAACGCACCGGCGTCACTGGGTCACTGCAGGTTGCACACACTTCGACACTGCCGATTAATTCGGACGTAAATGCGTTCTGCACCCAGACCCACAGGATCCGTGTTGCACGGGAATGATTTCGTCATTATTTTCTGCATCGGCACGCAATTGAATCATGGCCCGTGCCACACGGACACACACACGTGCACGCACCGCACTGCTCACTGACACCGACTGAGGACTGCGCCTCGTCCCTCGCGGTCCGACTCTCTGTGCCGAGCCAACGTGCCTCCGAACGCCGTGCCCCCGCGTTCTCAGACTGCCGTCTGCCCGCTCTCCAGTCACCACGCCTTCCCATCGCGTCCCCAGACGCGGCACTGGCCTACATCACCATGGAGTCGATGGTGTTGAGTGCGCCTCCCGCTTCTGTGTTCTTGGGCTTGCGCACGAGGGTACGGCCGCCGGGCACCAGGCGCCACAGCTGCTGCTTGCCGTCATCGAAGACGAGGAGCGATTCCCGCCCACTCCGCTTCTCGACGAGCCCGTGCAGGCACGCGCGGACCTTGGAGAGCATCGCGTCATCCAGGTTCTCGATGAGACGTGTGAACTGCGCGAGCGTCAGTTCGACGGTGCCGCCGGGCGTCCGCGCAGTGCGTCGGCGGTCGGTGAGTACATGCTGATCAAAGACGCGACCGAGCTCAGCGCGACCGAGCTCGGCGAGCGACGCGATCTCGAGGAACTCGTGCCGCGAGATCGAGCCGCCCTCGTCCGCATCGATGATGTGGAAGAGGTTCACGAGCTTATCCTTCTCCTCATTCGTCCATGCTCGCTCATCGACCCGTTTCTTAAAGTTGCTCTGCTTGACGTGTTGAGCGACGGCGAGCTCGATCTCGGCGCGCTCTCCATCCCGGAGCGCCGCGAACTCACGCCGCAAGAGCGCCTTCCACGCCGCCCCGATCGTGCCACCCATGCCCGTGTGCACTTCCCACAGCCCGATAGCCATCTTGATGCGGTGTTGTTGTGCCGGTAGAAGCTCACCCCCCGCGACGCCCAGCGGCTTGGGCGGCGGCGCCTCCGACACCGTCTGGAGGAAGCCCGCCCCCCCTGCGGTGGGCCCCTCACCGCGCGCCGAGCGCAGCCGCATTCCACCCATGCTCGCGCGAAGTTTCTTGGTGGGCGAGAAGGGCGATGGCTCCATTGTTGGGATGGTGGCCGGAGCGACCGCATGGCCAAAGCCGACCGCGGGCGACGGCAGCAAGTCGGCGAGGGTCGCGGGCTGGGTACGCGCGCTGGACCCGCGCCGCGCGTCGGGCGAAGGCGGGATGAGCAGCTCGGCGCCGCTCCACCCCGGCCGTGCGGCGTCTGAGCTCGAGCCAGCGCCAGCGTCCCACGACGGGATACCAAAGGCGCTCGACTCGCCGGAGAAGCCGCCCGAGGCGCGCTTCCGCTTCCCTGGACTCGGCGCCGGCGCAAGTGGTGGCAGGCGTCTCGCGCCATCCTCGCCCAAGGGTGACTTGCCAAGGCTGGACCGGCGGGGCAGAGCACGAGCCAGTGGCTCGCCGCCACTGCCGCTCGCCGCAGAGCCGCTCAACAATGCCGGCGAGCCTCCGGTCGGCATGACTGGAATGTCGTCCATCGACTTGGCGCGGCGGCTTGGTCGGCGGCCACCGCTGCTGCTCGCTTCATCGAGAAACGTGACCGCCAGCGGCGCGACCTGCGGAGCCGCATCTAACGATTGCCTGCGGCTGATCCTGATCCCGCGCGGGCCGCTGCCCCCGACAGAGGGCACTTGGGGAGGAGTTGGCGGGCGCGACTTGGAGAGCGGCGCGAGCTGCACTGCAGGTGAGCCAGAGCCGGGGCGCGATGCGGGTACGGATTGGCTCATGGCGTCGAGGGGAGCCTTCCGAGCGGTGCGCTCGTGAGTTGCTTGACAATTCCGTTACGAGTCTGACGAGCAAACATCTCGTTTTCCCTCAGCCGGCCGCGGACGCAGAACGTGCTCCCTCAGCCTACACTTAGGCCACGTGTTTCAGGGGCCAGGTTACGAGTCAAGTCAAGTACGCATGTCCTTTCACGACGTTACCGGTAGAAGTCAGTTGAGGTCGTTACATCTCAGGTTGTCAAAACCCAGTTCCTAAGGGGTTCTCCACGCGGTACCCCCTTATTCACACTGCAGCACCGGTTGTCGCGTCTGTCGTGTTAACGTTCACACTGACACCCGCTGGCCGGGCACGCGACGCACTCGCACACAAGTCGCACGCGCACTGCACACGCGCACCTACTACCCACGAAATGGGGAAGCCCAGGGACAAGCGCGACATTTACTACCGCAAGGCCAAGGAGGAGGGCTGGCGTGCACGTTCGGCCTTCAAGCTGCTGCAACTCGACGAGCAGTTCGACCTCTTTTCGGGCGTGCGCCGCGCGGTCGACCTGTGCGCAGCGCCAGGCAGCTGGAGTCAAGTACTGAGCCGTAGGCTGCTTCGCGGGGCGCCGGCTGCCGATCGTGCAGACGTGCGCATCGTTGCGGTCGATTTGCAGGAGATGGCGCCCATTGAGGGCGTTCATCTCATCGCCGGCGACATCACCTCGCAGGCTACGGTAGACGAGGTGCTCGCCCAGTTCCGCGAGGGTGATGCCGAGCGGTTTGCAGACCTGGTCGTGTGTGACGGCGCGCCGGACGTGAGCGGCATGCACGACCTGGATGAGTACATCCAAGCTCAGCTGCTCCTCTCCGCCCTCTCGATCACCACACAGCTGCTGCGCACGGGCGGTACCTTTGTGGCCAAAATCTTCCGTAGCCGCAACACGTCACTGCTGTACGCTCAGGTGCGGCACATGCGGACGAGATCGCGCGCAGGGCCTGGGCACGCACGCTCGCCGCACATACCGCCCCTCTGGCCGCCGTATGGGTGAAGAACGAGTCGCTACTACCACTATCTGTACCTTCACAGCGGAAACGCTTGGATTGATGAGAGACACTCCCAAACTGACATACGGCTCTAACGGCCCTAACGGCCTGGCCCATCTGCGCAACCTGCTGATCCATGCGCCCTTGAGCCTTGTGCCACACCACTCCGCATCTCACCCATGCCGCCCTCGCTCGCACACCTTGCTGCTCCCCTCGTCTCCATATTCACACCCTGCCTGCTCCCCTCGTCTCCATATCATTCGCGTCGCTCGCAGCTCCGCATCTTCTTCCCCGACGTCTACATTGCCAAGCCCAGCTCGTCGCGCACGTCGTCCGTCGAAGCTTTCGTCGTCGCGCGGGGCTTTGTGCTGCCCGAGGGCTTCGAGCGCGGTCACCTACAGCGCATCACCACGGACAACTACAGCAGCGCACTCATGGCGGCCAGCGAGTGCGGCGGCGGCGGTGGGGGCGGCGCCTTGTGCGCTAGCGTGGATGGTCGGGACGGCGGATGCTGCGACCCGCCGGCGGCGGCGGCGGCAGCTACCACCGAGAGCGCCGAGTTGAGCGCCGAGAGCGCCGAGTTGAGCGCCGAGTTGGCGAGGCTGATCTTGCCCTTTGTGGCGTGCGGCGACCTGAGCGGGTACGACGCCGACATCACTTGTATGCTCGAGGCCGCCGGCGAGCCGCCAGATGGGATGCGCGAGCCCGCGCAGACGCCGATGCCGCCCACGACGGCGCCTCTCCTTGTGTACAGAGCGTACCTCGAGGCGCAGCGGGCGACCACGGCTACGACTGATCTTGCGCCAGATATCAGCTGACACGCGTTCGATCGTAGCTCGTAGGATTAGTTCTGCGTTATTTTCACGCAACCGATAACGATACTAACCGCTCCTCAAAACGCTTCCGTTGCTGGTTGCTCTCCGAACGAAACCGGCCGGAACACGAACCCGCCCGGTCCGATTTGATTGCATGTGCTCATGCCGCAGAGTTCTCAGTCCTCTGTGGAACAGTGTGTCGATGCTCACACGCTCCTACCACGTGCTCCTGTTGGAGCGCGAGCTGTGCTCAGTCGAAGAGGTCGTTGTCCTCGCTGTCCTCGTCGTCCACGACGATCCGCTTCGATTTGGCCTTCTTTGCCGGCGGCGGATCCCCAGCTGGCGGCACCCGCGCCTTGCCAGCCGCCTTGCTGCTTGGGATAGCGCCCGACACAGCGCCCGACACAGCGCCCGTCACAGCGCCCGACACAGCGCCCGCCGCCTTGCTGCTTGGTGCCTTGGGCGCCGCCTTGAGCGCCGCCTTGGGCGCCCTCGGAGCCCTCGAGCCGCTCGCCTCTCCCTCCCCTGCCGCGGCCTCGTTGGCGGCCTCTTTCTCCGCCTTGCGCGCCTGCTCCTTCTCCTTGCGCGCGCGCCGCTCGTGCTCCTTGCGCGCGTGCGCCTCCTGCCAACGTGCGAGGTGCGCTCCGACGGCGCCCGTCACGGCGCCCGTCACGGCGCCCGTCGGCCTCTCACCCTCCGCTTGGGAGCCACTGATGGCCTCCCTCATTGCAGGCTGAGAGCCCACAGGCTGAGAGCCCAAGCCAGCAGCCAGCGCGGTGGCGCCAGCGGCCAGCGCGGCGGCGCCGCCGGCTGCGGCTTGAGAGGCCAGACGGGCGTCGTGACGGGCGTCGCTCGCGCCCCCAGCTCGGGGGAGGCCGTGCGCCGCATGCGCCGGCGGCGGGCGCGGCGGCGGCTGCGCAAAGTTTGCGCCGTTGGTGTCGCGGCGGGCGGTTGGCTTATTGAGCAGCTCCATGTGGCACGTGTGCTCAAGCAGCTCGGCGGGAATGCCCTTGAGGAAGCGGGAGGCGCTGCTCGGCACCTGATGGGGGAGGCAATCAGCGCTCATCAGGGGCAATCAGCTCGGCACCTGATGGGGGAGGCAATCAGCGCTCATCAGGGGCAATCAGCTCGGCACCTGATGGGGGAGGCAATCAGCGCTCATCAGGGGCAATCAGCTCGGCACCTTGTCCTCGCCCATCATTACGTACGAGAGCAGTAGCTGCTCGCGCGCGCGCGTCATCGCCACGTACAGGAGACGGCGCTCCTCGGCCACGCATTCTGCCGAGGCGCCGCCCCCCTCGTCGGCGGCGCCGAGGCACAATGGCAAGATGTCCTCGTTGACACGCACGACGAGCACGACGGGCCACTCGCGGCCCTTGGCGCCGTGGATGGTGCTCAGGGAGACGCCCGCCTTGGCGTCGCGCCCATCCACGCCTGCAAACTCGACCTCGGACAGCGCCTGGTGCTCCAGGAAATGGCGGAGCGCCGTCAGCTTGTCGGCGGGGCGCGGCGGCGGCGGCATGCGCGCAGCGGCGGCGCTGCTGTCGTAACCGCCGGCGTAACCACCGGCGTAACCACCGGCGTAACCACCGGCGGGCGTGGCGGGCGGCAGGTGGAGGCTCTCAGGCTGGGCGGGCGCGTGGGGTAGCGCCGTGGCGAGCTCATCGGCCAGCAGCTTAGCGCCGTGCGGAGGTGCCTGCGGATTGAGAGCCACCTGCACGCCGCTGCGGATGATGGCCTGCAGCAGCGCGCTCGGCGTCTCGCGACGCGCGGTCGTCGTCAGCTCGTCGAGCTTGTGCAGCAGAGTGTGGAGTGCTCGACGAGAGGCGTCATCAAGCGCCGCGGCCGCTCGAGCGCTGCCGTGGGCGCCATAAGGCGTGGCGGCGGGCTCGCCGGCGCCGCCGTGGGCGCCAAAGGGCGAGGGCGCGGGGTTGTAGGGCGAGGGCGGGGGGCGGTAGGGCGAGGGTGCGCCCACGAGGGGCGAAGGCGCGGCGGCCGGTGTGGGCACCGTTGTGGGCGCGCCAAAGAAGCCAGAGGACGCCGCGTGCAGCTGCCGAGCGGCCTGGTAGAGCGAAGCCTTGGTCCGGAGCGCCTCGGTACTCAGCACGTCGAGAAGCGCGCCGTCGAATGCCGGGGCGGTGCCAGTGGCGACTAGGCGGAAGGCGGCGTCGTCGTGCGGGTTGGCGATGAGCCGTAGCACGTTCACCAGCGGCGCGATGTCGGGGCGCGCGAAGACGTCCGCCGAGGAGGCGGCGCGCGCGATGTGATGGTCCTTGAGTGCCTTGTAAATCTCGCGCCCCACAGCGTGCGTCCGGTAGAGGACGGCGATCGAGCTAAGCGGCGTCCCCTGCTGCTGCAGCGCGAGCACGCGCGAGACGACCCAGTCCGCCTCCAAGTGCGCGTTGCGGCATTCGCACAGCTCGACCTTGCGGCCTGGCGCCGCGTCCGTGAAGACCTGTTTGTCGACGCGCCCGGGGTTGTGCTTGATGACGGCTGTGGCCGCCTGCACAATGTTCCGCGTCGAGCGATAGTTCTGTGAGAGCGTGATCGCGCGCGCGCCGGTGACGTGCCGTTGGAAGACGCCAAAGACACCGGGCTGGGCGCCTCGGAACGAGTATATCGACTGGTCATCATCCCCCACAACCGTTACGCCCATCGCCGGCTGCGAGGGCGGAGCGGCGGTCGGCGGCGGCGGCGGCGGCGGCGGCGGCGGCGGCGGGGCTTCGGGCGGCGGCGGTCCCGGTGGTGGCGGCACGGCCAGCGGCCCGTGGGCGGCAAGCGCCATCGCAGGCGGGCGCATCCGGCTGCCGTCGAGGGTCTCCCGCCGCCCATCCGGCTTCGGAGCCCGAGATTCACCCCGAGATTCACCCCGAGATTCACCCCGAGATTCACCCCGAGGATCATCCCGCCGCCCTTCCGGCTTCGGGGCCGGCTGTACGCCGCACAGGAGCTTGATGATCTGGAGCTGCTGCTTGTTCGTGTCCTGGTACTCGTCGACCAGCACGTGCCGGTACTTGCGCCGGAGGCTCTCGAGCACGGGAGCGTGGCCGAGGAGCTCGATGGCGATGCTCTGCAGGTCGCCGAGGTCGACGAGGCCGCAGCGGCGCATCTGCTCGTCGTACTGGACCAGCACGAACTGGCCCATCTCCGACATCAAGAGGGCGTTCGTCTGCTCACCCACCTGGTGGCCGAGGAGCTTGACGTCGCGGAATGCCTTTTGGAGCTTGCGGCACAGCATCGTGGTCGCGTCGGACGCGCGGCGGCACGTGAGGCCGCTCGGGAGCACGCTGCCGTGGGGCGTTGCGTGCCTGGGCGTCGCACCTCTTCCGATGACGGGACCGGCGCCGGCACCACGGCCGCCGCCTCCTGCGCCACCGGCCGCCTCAGCCTCGGCGTCGGCATCGTCGGGTGGGCTGATGCCCTGCTGACGCTGCCACGCATAGACCGCCTCCTTGAGCAGACCAAGCTGCTGCGCGTGCGAGGCGAGCCGAAAGTCGGGCCGGCGGCCAGTGAGGTGGGCAAAGGTGCGCAGCAGGCGCAGGCACCATCCGTGAAAGGTCGCACACTCGACATCGACCATTCCCGCCGCCTGGTGCAGCCGACCGCGGATCTCAACGGCCGCCTTGCGCGTGAATGTGAGGCACAGCACCTGCGAGGGCACCAGGCCGCCGCTGCCGCACAAGAAGAAGACGCGGTGCACGAGTGTGAGCGTCTTCCCGGCGCCCGCCGGCGCGAAGATGATGAGAGCCGAACACGGCGCGTGGCTCGCCGCCTGCATCTGCGCCTCGTTCAGTCCGTCGCGTGTCGCGACACCAAGCGCGAGGAGCGAACCATCGGACGGGCCTGCACCTCTCGAGCCCGTGGATTGTGGCGACGGCCCTGCCCCAGTCGCAGCCACAGTGCCACCAGCAGCAGCCTGCCCCTGGCCTTCTGATAACCGCCGGGCCTCCTCCTGCTTGCGCGAGTTGGGCGTTAGCACGCCGGCGCCGTCGTCGTACTCGACCGCTGCTGATTGCAGCTGCTGCGGCGGCCGTGCCGCTGCCACTGCTGCTGCAGGAGGTGCCGCCTGGGACTGCAGGTAGCTCACGGGGCGCGCGGAGTAGCTGCCGGCCATACGCTGCTGCGAGGAGCCTCCAATTGGACGTGACTGCGGGAGCGATGCCTGCGATACAGACGAAGGTCGCGCTACGGCCGCGCTGCCCTCGAGGCGCGCACGCATCATCGCCTCGAACTCGTTCATTGCAGCAGAGAAGTCGAATCGTGGCGCGAATGAGAGGCGTGAATGAGCACGACGAAAGTGACCGTGAACGAAACTTGTGGGGCAACGGGGAGGCTCACGATGAGTCAAGTCGTCAAGTCACGAGAAAGACGGAGCGCTCCGCGGCGGGGTCTGGCACTACACGATGGTAAGGCGACGGTGTGCAGGTGATACGGCTGGCGACGGTAAAATCTTTCCGCCGACTAGACTGCAGTCCCTCCTTTCTCATTGTGAATGGAGGCTCCCACGCCGAGCGTGAGGGGCTCCCGCACTCGCCGACTCCCTTGTGGGGAAACGTGACCATTCACGCGGGAACGGCGCGCGTGGAGCGAGCGAGCGAGCTACCTAGCGAGGGCGGCTTCGAGCGAGAGCGCGCGAGAGCCCCTCTGCTCGCACGTGGGATGGAAAGCCTCGCGCGTCTGCCGTGCCGAAACAACTGGCAGGTACACGTGGAGCAGCGCCAAAGAAAGAAAGATGCACTCCGCGACTGGCTCTCATCGCAGCCGAACGAGGTCCTTGTCGAGTCGCTGATGCGAGGCGTGCTCTCTCCCAGCACGCTTGCGGAGATTGTCAAGGCCGCTCGCAAGGCATACGATGAGGAGCACGGTAACAAACCCAACTACAAGAATCTGCAGGTGGACGGCAACGTCGACGGTGTGAAGATTGGGGTGAACGGCCTTCGAGTCTTCACCAGTGACGGCCGTAAGGCTGGCAAGGTGATCGGCTTCGAGCCTGCTCCTCCGCCTCCCGCGCCTCGAGTGAGCCCACGCCTCGCGTCCAATAACGCGGGTGGCTCGCCCGGCCCGTCGTCAGCGGTCGCCGTCGTCGCCGCCATTGCATCGCCCCAAACGGAGCCCAGCGTGAAATCGCAGGGGAAGCGTCCCGCCAAGGCCGCGAGATCGGCCACGCCTGGCCCCAAAGTCACGCCTGGCGCGTTCGTGGTGCAGTGGGCTTCGAAGCCGGCTTGCGCACGCAACATATACGATGGCACGACCGAGCTCCTCAATCTCGAAGCTCTGAAGCAGCTCACGTGGCATCGGCTCGGACCGTCCGCCAAGGCAGCAGAGGGCGACTGGAGGAGAGCCGTCTTCGAATGCTTTCTGGAGGACGTCCAGCGGCGTGCCAGGCGCGAGAGCGAGCGGCCTGTGTGGCTCTGGCTCCACCTGTCGCCGCCGGTCTACGCGGCTCTCGAGCAGCTGGCCCGCCTTGCGAGCGTGGTCGATTATAATATCGTCCGCGCAATGCGATGGGATCATCAGGGTGGGATTTATAGTACGGGATGCCTCAAGCTCCTCCCCGAGACCAACGAGATCGAGATCTCGATGACTGGCCATCGGACCGTCGTACCGGCTCCCGCACTCATGCACAGGCGCCAGCACGCTCTCCCGGGCGCCTCGGCACATCCGTCAGAGGCCGAGCCCGTGCTCGCTTTCTCGATACTGAATCTCCTCACAGACGTCTGCACCAGTGGGGTTCGTGACAAGGCAGGGCTAGTGGGCTCCTTTCTGCAGATCCGTGCCGAGACCGCCACGGTGCCCTCTTCGATACAAGAGGCGTCGCACGGACCACGCTGATCCACGTGTACCTGCCGCCCTTGCTGCCTTTCTACGTGTGGGTGCTACAGCGTAAGGGCCTCGATCCAGACACCGTCCAACACGTCGTGCGCTTCCTTCTCTTGCGTCGGGAGGTCATGCTCGACGCGGCGCACAAACAGACGGCGATCACGCGACACGCTAGGGCGACGCTGGCCCCGACCCAGCCGGCGGTCGCCATCGCCCTCTCCGCGACTCAAGTGAAAACCATCGTGAAGCATCTTGAGCTCTTCAGTATGCACAAGGGCTCAGCAGCCTCGCATCGTGCTGTTCGGCTCACCGTGTTATTGCGGTGGGGCGCGGTGCATGGGCTCCCAGGCAAGGCATCTCTATCCCTCGTCTTCAGCGGGAATAGTGGCGTCGACTGTGATGATCATGATCCTACCCGCGTCACCAAGACCAGGGTCGTTTGGAAGTCGATCGAGAGTGACGCCATCACGTGGCCGAAGGAGTTGGATTACCGTGCACTCCAGGCCACGTTCAATGTGAGTGACGGTCACGACCTCACTGAACCGTTTGGAAGCTCCCTCGTTGATGCGCTCCTCCACGCAGCCCCCCAAGCGCATGCCACGCTGCGCTTGTGCCCGCCAGTAGTGGGCAATCATCTGATGGACGGTGAGGACGGCCTTCTGAGCCTGCAGCTCAGCCTGCCAAAGGGGGGGCACCTCGCCGTCGACGCGCCACTCGTCTTGTGGGTGGCCGACCCGCCATCGCATTGACCACAGGTCTTGATCTACCTTGTTACTTGTACCTGCCTCGTACCATCTCTCATCGTTGGTGGCGGTTCAATGGCGGTTGCAGGTTGCCAGAGGGCGTGTTGTGCTTGAGCAGGGTCCGGCCGGCACTGTGGGTGGACTCGCATCGCCGGACGGCTTATGCTCTCATCTTGCTGCTGTGTCCTTAGCGTAGTTCGGAACGGAGGCAGTCGTGCCTCATAGACCCGCTGTGGCCTCACATCATGCCCGCGGTACTGTGGGCGGGGGAGCTCGGGGGACAGCCGGCCAGAGAGCGGCGAGCAGCAATTGTAGTCTGTCAAGATGTAGTCGTACATGGGAGATGAAACATCGTTATTGAAACACTTCATCCATCCAGCTCCTATGGAGCTCAAAGCGTCATGTGTTAATACAAAACTTTCGTGGCAGTGACAGTGTGCGGCGCGCCTTGCCCGCGCACCCGGTTTCCCGTCATGATTTACCATACTCAGCGGCCGTCCTAGATTAGGACATCGAGAGCGTGCGACCACGTCTATCGCACGCAAAATATAGCATCAGCCCCCGGCGCATTGTCACATGCCAAGGCACGGCGCGCCTTGTTGTCACATGCCAAGCCCGGGTGGTGATCGGTGGTGATCGGCCACACCAGCGCGTTCCTGTGTCGAACCTCTCGAACTCTCATCGACGGACTGTTTCCGCGGAGGCTCGAACCAGAAGAGTTCTGAAGGTTGCGCGTAGGCCATCGCATCACTCCTCTTCTTCAGCCGCAAGCGAGTCCGAGTGGGGCCAGCCACGAGAGGCGGCTGAATAGCGGATTGATCGGTTGTGCTCTTGACACGTGGCGCATGCGCACGCGTGCGCCACGCCACTGAATCGTTGAAACTTAGCAACAAGATGACGGTGAAGAGGCACCGAACCATGGAAGGGGAACAAGAACGAGAGGTGAGCTCACACGCTGCGCAGTGCCAGGCTCCGAGGAGCTCACAACGACATGACGAAACCGAGACTTTTGACGAACCTTTTCGTTCCTGGCCGACGCCACGGTTAAGACGCCGCGCGACACACATTCACTACACGTTCACAACTCAACAGCGGCGCCTGCGGGGCGCCGGGGATCAACATGCGCGCCCAAAGGCAAAGAATCATACCGCGGGTACAGTAGTTCGCCAAGCATGTTGGCCGGGGGTTGGGCGGTTGGCTCTTGGGACTTGGCTGGTGCGTGCGTGGGTTCTGACCCGTGTGATCGTTCGTGTGTGTGAACCGTGTGTGCCACCACTGTCTTTGAAACGGTCACCAGAGCTCTTTTTAAAGGTACCGGTATAAGAGTGCGCTTCGGGCCGCGTCATGTGCAACGAAGGATCGGACTCTCATGCATTCCAGCCTCGCAGCCTTCACTACACTGGCTGAGCCGCCAACTACATGCCCTTCAGCTCACCGCACGCCTGCCGACACGTGCAACCTCTTTGACAACAACCCGAGGAAGTGTGAAGAGTCCGTATCGCGCCGCCTTCTACAAGTGCGTGTAAGCCAAGGATTTGCAGACTGCTGGTACTACGATGGCCGATGCCGCGCCTTCCATCATTGGAGGCAGAAGCCCGGTGCCTTTGGTTGGGTGCTTGCCGGCCTTGATGCACGTGGGTGCACAGAGAGCCTGGTGTTGCCTCCTGGTGTGCCACGCGCAGATCAAGTGCTGCGTGACGTCTCAGTCCGCTGCGGCACCATGGATGGATGGCTGCCGATAGGCAAATGCGCACGCGTCGCGCAAGAGGATGCATGCCAACGGCCCGCTGCGTCTCCGACCCACATCAGGACGCTCCAAGGGTTCCGTCCAGTTTACATCCGCGACTGCAAACTCATGACGCTCGTGGACGGCCAGAGGCAGTGCTACACGCGTGAGCCCAGCCCGACAGTTCTTCCCAAGTGGCACAAAGATGCCTTGAACAGCAAGGAAACTCGCGTGTGTGGGGAAGATCCCTGCGACGATAGCACCGCGAAGGTAGTGCGCGAGTATCTGGAACGATGGTCGAGCAACCAGACGAACACGACTTCTTCTCGGTGCACCATCGCAACGGGCGCGACGTCTGCGTCAGCATCACCACGGCTTCTTCTCATAGTCGACAAGGCTTGCAATGGCTGCAGCAAGACAGTGTCAGGATCCTCCAATCTGTGGCATCGAATGTCGAGAATGTTTACTGTTTGGCAAGCGCTCAAAGCATTGGGTTGCGCCCGTGCCAGCTTGGGTGACCAAGAGTGCAGCGACGCCGAACTTCCCGTGGCGGACGTGCTCTTCACACGTCGGCACAGCTACCTGGTCTTTCCAAATTCATCAAGGAGCGGATGGAGCACGCTCGTCGGAGGTCGGGTGCTGAATCCGCACACCTGGTGCAGGTCGTGTAAGGTCAAGGATCCGCCGTACAAAGTGCCATGGTGCTCATATGATAAGCTCGTGATCCTGCCGTATGCGCCGAAGATCGTCACCGAAAATCAGGAATTCCGTGATTCGGAGGGCAAGGGCAGCGGCGTTGCTGACACGCTCTGGAGCCTCTCGTTTGGACGTCACTTTGCATGCGCGAGCTCCGAAGCTGGATACGTCTGGCGCGCATTTGTCAGGGACATGCTCACGAGGATGAATTTGCGCCACATGCTGTGGCCGCATCACACGTTGCACGAGCCGTCGAGAACGGAGGTGTGCCTGTTATTGAGGTCCGATCCCAACAAGCCCGCCGGGCGCACGTGGACATGGAACAAGGCCCATCGAGAGTTTCCCCGGTATGAGGCAGCAAACTGCGTCCACGAGATGCACCAAACTTTGGGCGGGATCTGCCGCGGGCACCAGCGGGTGCAAACGCGCGATATCCTGTTCCAATCCGCTACTACGCTTCGTCATCAGGTCAGCCAGATGGAAGGATGTAACGTCGCAATGGGCATCCATGGTGCCCAGCTGATGAACGTCATGTGGATGCAGCACGGCAGCGCTGTCGTTGAGTTCCACCGCATCTCGGTTCAAGATACGAGCTCGCCAAGCGGGCATGAGTCACAGGCCGAGAAGGAGATGGTCTATTATTACCGCAACGTAGCAATCCTGTCGGGCCACACGTACTTTAGCCGCGAGGTGTGCGACAACAGGACGAATCGCTACGACCGGACACGCAAGGAGTACGCGCATTGCGCCGGACAGGCAACGGGTAAAGGGATCCACCTCTACTCGGATCAGGTGCAGCAAGTGGCGATGGCGGCCGTGGCCTCCATTGGGCACATGGGGGGCGCGTACGATGACCGGCCCGTGCGAGCGTGCCCCTACTGGGTGCCAGGCAACTCGTCTGGCAATGCGTCTTTGTCGTGAGAACTGAGATGTGCGTTGCATTGTGTGAAATTGCAGTCTGAAACGAGCACTGCAAATCTGCAAAGCCTCGCACGTTGTATGATCCCAGGTCGCACATCACATGTACCGGTAAACACGTCACGTGCTGTATTTTTCACAGCTGTCAAGTTTGGTTCACAGGTCGGTACGTTCCCGAAAACCCCCGCGTGAAGCGCCCGCCACACGAACACAGGCCGCGCGCGCGCGCGGTGCCACTTGAACTCCAAATCCTGATGCCTCTATTCCTCTACACGCTGGAGCTGAAGGAAAACCATTTCTATGTCGGCACCACCACCAACCCAGCTGCACGTCTAAAAGAGCATCGCGATGGTGCCGGCGCCGAATGGACACGGCTGCATCCACCGCTGTGCTTCTCGCAGAAGTACAAGCTGCGGAAGCTCGAGTGCTCCGACGAGGCGGCGCGCTTGCAGGAAGACGCGCATGTGAAAGCGGTGATGCTCGATCGTGGCATCGACTCCGTGCGTGGTGGCTCATATTCGCGTCCGCATTTGTCTCGCGAGGACGTGAAGGCTTTGTGCAAGGAAATGTATCACGCCACCAACGGCTGCTTACGGTGCGGGCATCAGGGCCACTGGGCTACTGCATGCTTCGCGAGGACGGATGTGATGGGCAATGCCATTGAGGACGATGATGCTTCGCCCTCCACATCAACGAGTGCACCAACCGGACCGCAGCGCCCGAGGTACGCTGCAGCTGAGCAGCGTGCGGCTGCAGCGGAGCAGCGGGCTGCAGCTGCTGCAGAATCAGCGTGGCAGGGCGGCCGAGGTGGCCAAGGCGGCCGCGGTGGGGGCGTGTCGCCATCCGCGTCGTCGACCAAAAAGCGCTTGCGCAACTCTCTCGACGGGTGCCGTCGCTGTGGGCGGGCGAGTCACACGATCGAGGACTGCTACGCGACAAGTGACGTCGCCGGGAACCGTTTCTCGGAAGAGGAGGAGTCCTCATCCTCGGATGAGGATGAGGATGAGGATGAGGATTCGGTTGAGGATTCGGATGAGGATTGAGGATGAGGATGTTTTGGCACTGCGCTGGTCCAGGATGAGGATGAGGATGACTTCCATGTGGACCGTGGAAAACCGCTGTGTTACACATGTGTCCAGGCAGCGAAGCCACATGTTCACAGGCAGTGAAGTCTACGAAGAGTCTCAGGTGTGGAGTTCTCGGTTTCGTCATTGGACACCCGCGTCCTGGTCGGGCCCCGAGCGCTCTCCTCGCTCGCGTCGAGGAGACGGGGCGGCCTTATGAAGCGCAGCTTCTTCTTGTGTGGCGTCCTTGCCACGTCCGCGGCGGCGCGAGCGCCACTTGATAAGCCGAACGTTGTGCTCTTTTTTGTCGACGATCTTGGCTACGGAGACACGGGCTTTACCGGCCATCCAACGACCAAGACTCCACAAATCGATAAGCTGGCGTTCAGCGGCAAGGTCCTCACTACTTGGTACAGCGCTTGCCCGGTCTGCTCGTGCTCGCGCGCGTCGTTGATGACGGGCCGCCAGTGGTCTCGGATGGGCATCCCGGGCGTGTTCGGCCAAACCACAGACAGCGGGCTTCCGTTGAACGAGACGACGCTTGCCTCGCAACTCAAGACAGCGGGTTACGCGACCGGGGCATGCGGAAAATGGCATCTCGGCCAACGCGAGGCGTACCTTCCAGCGGCTCGCGGATTCGATGCGTACCTGGGCATACCCTTCAGCGATGATATGGGAAAGGCACGCGCGTCGCCATGCGACAAGCCGGGCGGCGGCACATCCGGCTTCAGCCAACGGCCCGGTGCATCGGCATCAGAGTCCGCGATCAAGCCATACGTGGAGGCGGGCTTGGCGCGGCCATTGAGCGCCGGGGAGGCGGACGACCCTGGCGGCGACTTCTTGCCCCTCGTGGAGCAGCGCAAGAATGCCGACGGCACCGTGACTACCACCGTCCTTGAGCAGCCGGTCGACCTTACAAACCTGTCTCCGCAATACCGCACGTTTGCAACCTCCTTCATCGACGAACATAAGGATGAGCCTTTCTTCCTCTACCTCCCCTTTTCGCACGTGCACACGACCATGGACAATCAGCCTGAGAAGCAGTGCGCCCCGCCGCCTCACCCACGGCAGAGCCCACCTCTGCACTTGCTCAACACGGCGCCCTTTCCCCTCAGGTACTGCGACTGCGAGCACAAGAACGCTACGCGCCGCGGAGCCTTTGGCGACGCGCTCGCCGAGATCGACACGCTCGTGGGGCAAGTCGCTGAGCGGCTGAAGGCCAACGGCATCGAGGGCAATACGCTCATTTTGTTCACAGCGGACAACGGCCCGTGGCTGGTCCAGGGCACATCGGGTGGGTCAGAGGGGCTTCTGTCGGCGCGGTACGCCGGGTACTGGAACGTCGGCAAGGGGTCAACCTGGGAGGGGGGCATCCGCGAGGCGGGCTTTGCGCACTGGCCTGGTGTCATCGAGCCTTTCACGCGCTCCGCGGAGATCGTCTCCTCCATGGACGTCTTCCCGACGGTCCTTGGTCTGGCGGGGGTTCCGCTGCCGACGGATCGGGTGTACGACGGGCGCGACTTCAAGTCCATCCTCTTCAACGAGTCCGGCAAGTCCCTTCACGACATCCTCTTCTTCTACGGAGGCGCCGAGGCAGGCAACGATGGCAACAGCCCCTCCGCCGCCCGGTTTGGTCCGTACAAGGCTCACTTCGCTACGGGGCCTGGCCTGAGTGGGTGCGGCGTCTCTCCCTCGGCCCCCGTGGGGTGCCCGACCCTGCAATGCAGCAACGGGCCGCTCCTCTTCAATGTCGAGGTGCGGCGTCGATGGACACTGATTGCCTGTGAGCTCCTCCCTCATCTGGAAGTTTCTGTCCTAATTTGGCAGGTCGACCCATCGGAGGCGCATCCGCTCTCTGTCAACACGACTACTCCCAAGGACCCCCACCTCGCCTCGGTGATCGCGACGATCATGAGTGCTTACGAGAAGGTGAAGCAGGATATCGTGCCGTACCATTCGGACCCAGCTCCAGATGGCCCCGGCGAGAAGAAAGGCGAGTACGGCATCTGCTGCAACAGAACGCTCGGGTGCGACTGCAACGGGCCGCCCTCAACGTGAACTTGCGCACCAGTGCGTGGTGGCTGTTGTGGAGTATGGGAACTTGCCATGGGACTTGCGAATGCGACTCGGGGCGGCTCTATAGTCGAGTTATTCACTCCGCTCTGAGATGCAAAGACACGATGTATGACGCTCGTCCCGCACCGGCGGCGTATGGGCGAGCAGGGTCGGACCCTGAGGGTGGAGGTGCGCGGACGTCTCAGTGCGTTGTCTTGCTTAAATTATACTAGTGACACATAGTCGTCAAAGCCTGGGGATCCTGAACGTGCTTGTCTCCTCTCGCAGGAGTCACAAGTCTCGCAACTCTCATCCTTCCGCAGCATACATCCATCTCTCGTCTTGTCCGATTCGCGAGGCCTGAGCGCTCCTCACCCTGTCGACGTTCACTGCTTTCGACGTCCATTGCTCATACGCCCAACTCGATGCAGGTGCTGAGGCCTCGCGTCTCGCCGCCGCGTACGTCCAGCTGAGTGCTGCGTCATGCTGGGCGTCATGCGCATGGTGCGCCGCTGCAACCTCAGCTTTCAGAAAGCTGGCCGCTGCTTCCAAGGCAACGGCTTCATGGCCGACCGTTACCGCAGCAGCCGCCTTTCCAGTTTGCGGGCCAGCCGTCGCCGTGGTTGCTGGCGGCGGCGGAGGCGGCGGAGGCGGCGGTGGCGGCGGTGGCGGCGGTGGCGGCGGTGGCGGCGTCGCCGACGGTGGGGGCCTCGCTCGCCGCGGCGGCGGAGGCGGCGGCGGCGGCGGCGGCGGCGGCGGCGGCGGCGGCGGCGGCGGCGGCGGCGCCAGGTTACTCCAGTCCATGGCAAAGAAGGATTGGATACCGCGCCGGACGCTGCGCTCGACGAGCTGCAGCGTCACGTCCGCGAGCTGGCGCTGCACACGCTCCTGAGCGAGCAGCGTCGTGGCGAGCGCCCCGATCCTCGAGAGCTCAAGGCTGCCGCCGCGTGCAGAGCGCTGCAGTAACTCGAGGACGCGGATGGCGCGTCGGATGCGCTCGGTAGGCGGGTTGAGCGCAGTGTGCTCGGCCGCGAGCCGCGCTGCCACGGCCGCCATGCCTGCGAGTGCGTCGCTGGTGCTGGAGTTGGTGCTGGTGCTGGTGCTGGACCTCCTGCTGCCACTTCCGGCGGCAGCAGCGGCGGCCGCAGCCGCCGTGGCCGCCGGCCCACCTTCCGCCACGAGCTGCGCGGCGAACGATCCGAACGTCTGGTAGAGGTAGGCGCCCGATTCGGCGCCGAGCGTGTCGATCTCGTCCACAATCTCGTCGGTGAGCCGCTCGAGCATAGGCGAGCCCTCGGGCGAGAGTAGGTAGTCGGAGAGCTGCTCGGCGGCGGCGAGCAGGTCGAGCTCGCGCGTGCCCGCGGCGTTGTCGAGGAGCCCCTCGAGCAGGTGCCATTGGATCGCACCGTCGCGGAAGATGAGCGTCACCAGCGCGCGCCGCAGCTGCGGCGAACGATCGGTGAGGAGCCTCGCCGCAATGTAAGGGTACGCGTCGTGGATGATGGCCGACTTATCATCCACTTGCAACGCGAGGCCCTCGAGCACCCCTAGGCATCGCAGGATGGCGATGTAAAAGGGCGGGAGCGAGAAGGGGAACTTGTACATGACGTCGCCGAGCCGCTCCACCACCGACTTGAAGTTGAGCTCCGAGACGGGGGCGTTGAGGACATCGGGCAGAGCCGCGTTGAGTGCGGTCACAATCGGGCCGATGTCCTCCTCCGGCGGGATGAAGCCGAGATTGCGGTAGAGTTCGGCGAGGGCGCCAAAGTCGCGGTTGACCATGTGCACGACCGCCTCGATGAGCGAGTAGCGCTGCGTGGGTGCGAGGTAGCTCATCATGCCGAAGTCAAGGTAGACGAGCTCGCCCGCGTCGGTGACGAGCAGGTTGCCCGCATGCGGGTCCGCATGAAAGAATCCATGCTCGAGCATCTGGCGGAGCGAGCACTGCACGAGTGTGTCCACGAGCGCTGCGGGGTCGAGCCCGCGGGCGAGCAGCGCCTCGCGATCCGTGAGACGCACGCCGTCCACCCAGCCCATCGTGAGCACCCGACGTGTCGAGAACTTGTCATAGATTCGGGGCGATGACACGTTTGGGAGTGCACCGTAGAGCCGATCGAAGCGGCGCGCGTTGGCGGCCTCGACTTCGTAGTCGACCTCCGCGTAGATCAGGCGCCCAAAATCGTCGATGACCGACACGAAGTCGATGTTCCGGCCGAGCAGCTGCAGCAGTGAGCGCAGCGTGAGCGAGTACGAGCGCAGGATGTACAGGTCGAGGGCGATGATCGCCTCGACGTTGGGCCGCTGTACCTTGACGGCGACGCGCGTGCCGTCGGTGGCCAGCACGGCTTGGTACACCTGCCCGAGCGACGCCGCCGCCACCGGCTCCGGCCCAATCGAGGCAAACGTGCTCTCGAGAGGTGCCCCAAGCTCGGCCTGGATGATGCTGTACGCGGTCGCGGTCGGAAAGGGGGGCACGCGGTCCTGCAGCTGCTCGAGGCTCTGTAGGTACTCGAGTGGGAGCAGGTCAGAGCGCGACGAGAGCGCCTGGCCCGCCTTGATGATCGCCGGGCCGAGCGACGAGATCAGCTCGGTCAGCTCCTCGGCGCGAGCGGCCCGGTGCTCCGCCTCCTTGCCAGCCCTCTTGTCGAGGATCACCCTGGACAGGAAGCCGAGCAGCGGGCCGATGAGCTCCATCTGGCGCCTGAGCACGGCCATCGGCTGTGCGGCGAAGCGCGCCGCCGCGCGGATCGGGTCATATTCGACGCTCGGCTTCCTGTCCGCTGGGTCGCCCTCCGCCTCCACGAGCCGCTGCTGGTACGCGCCGCTGCCTTTGGACGCTCGCCGGCCGTTGGCAGTGGCGGCGCCGTTGCGAATCTGCGGCGCGTCCTCGACGAGCAGGGCCGCCGCCGCGCTCGCGAGGCGGTGCTCGTCCTCGCGCTGCCATCTGTCTACCATCACCATCAGGTCGACCTCGTTGAGCGGCTCTTTGTCGACCGGCGCGACAGCGAGCGGACGAGCGGGCGAGCGCCGGTTGCGAGGATGAAAAAGCTGGACTGGCGGCAGCGCAGCACGTCGCAAGGTCGCGAGTGGCGTGTAGGCTGCGGCCGCAGCCAAGGCGAGAAGCAGCCTAGCCGAAAGTGCCATCGCTGCTTGATGAGTGTGAAGAGGTGTGAATTGTTCAACACGGCAGCGTGGAGCGCTTCTGTATGAATTCATCACTGTCGCTGCGGGGCGGGAAGGCTGTTGATACATGTATATCCCGGCGTTACATAACCGAGCGAGGTGCTCGCTTTCCTTGCCCTCTTCGCTCACTTTCTTCTGAGCCACTCGACGCCGGCACGCACGGCGCGCGCGCTCATACGACTGGATGACAGCACTCGCACCTTCAATCGTTCCGGCCACGCCGGCCGCGCGCAAGCTGTCGAGTGCGATCCGAGTCGGTTCACCCCGCCATTCGAGGCTCACATTTGTTCTGCTCCTCCTCCAGCTGAGCGGCACGGTGGGACAATCTGTGCAGCCCACGTATCAACTTGGGTCGATCGTGGGCAGCGTCGCCGCGGCGTCCCTTGTGCCTAGCCACCGCCGTGAGCTGCAGGCACCGTCAACATCTCCGGCACCCGCGGCACCCCCTGCCCTTTGCATCAGCGCTGTCACTTGCGTCGGAATGCTAGCTTATGCCTCAGTTGGCTGCTCCGAGTTCCCAGTGTGCGCCTACGGCACCGACTGCGCGGACTGCGGATCGCACGCCATGCAATTGCCGCCGCCGCATCTGGTTCTACCGCCTCCACGGATGCCGTCCACTCCTGGCAGCATCTCGGCCGACACGTCCTCGCCGCCCTCGCCAAAGTCAACCGCCCCTCAACCGCTGGCGCCACCGTCCGCACCCTCGCCACCGCGGCCTTTGCCACCGCCATCGCTGACGCACTCCTCGTCGCCTCCGCCAAGTTCGCTGCCGCCGCCCCAAGGCACCACCTTACACACGCATGCAGCCACTGGATGGAAGGCCACCGCTCTCCAAGGCGAGATGGGTCGATTCGCTTGCCTGCTCTCGATGGTGTTGTTTGCGATGGCTGGCCTCGTCGTACGATTGGTGGGGCTGTTTAGAGCACTGCGTTCGAGCACGATGCGAGACGGGACGCAAGGAGCACGTGGGAGTCGGCGAGGAAGGTCGCAACCGGGAGATGCTCCATGGATATCCCATCTCCAGCGAGGTCCAATCTCCAACGAGGTCCAATCTCCGGGAGATGCTCCATGGAGAGGACTAATAGCTGCTGCTGCGGCGGCGGCGGCGGCGGAGGCGGCGGTGGTGGTGCTGGCTCAAGACAGATGCCCCATATGTCTTGAGCCACTGAGTGCAGATGTGAGGATTCTGGCATGTGGCCATAAGATGTGCGTCATGCCATGCTATAAATCATTCATGAATCTGAGTGTCCGTCCAACTCGTGAGGGTAACTGGAACCCGCAACGCATACTTAGGGCGTGCGTGGGTGGGTATGGACCGTGTCTGTGCCCATTGTGTCGGGCAGCAATTGTCATGTGACGATGTGAGGCAGCGCGGTCGCGTAGGGAACCGAACGGCGGTGTCGGTCGGTGATTGACTCAACGGCCTATACGATGACCATAGACCTAGCGTGTTAGAAATCACACAGACACATAGCTGCGTGTGCAGGAGTGTGAGGGGCCGTCTCTTGCACTCGCCGGCCGGGTGACCGCGCGTCACAGCGGGCGTCCCTCGTCCGGTCCCTTGTCCCAGCACGTCCCCGGACCCCGCGGGGCGATCGGCACGGGGGGTCGTGCCTTCACGCTTCGCAGTGCGGCGTCGACACCCGGTCCGGCTGGTCGCGGCGCGGACGTTTCCTCGCCGGTGAGCTCGAGCTCGTGCGGGCATTACACCGAGGCGCGAGAGCGTTGGCCGTTGCGGACTGTACGCGACGGGGGCGCGCGAGCCGGACGCCGCGCGGGCGGAGCGTTCGCCGTTCCTGATCCGTAGAAGCGTGATTCTTGAGGCAACGTAACGTAAAACTCACCTGGGGCTGGCTATTGGTCCTAAATTACTCGTCGTAAGACCGCGTGCAGACCGTGTCCAGCCTGCACGCGGTGCCGCTGCGCCGCTGCACTCAGAAGTGCATCAGAAGTGCATCCAGTGTGCACAGTGGCATGAAGGGTCCTGCCGCGAGGCTCGGTATACCCTAGGTAGGAGGCTCCCACAGAGTGGCACGCGAAGTGGTGGCGTCATCGACGGCCACGGTCGGGCGAGGTGGCAGCGCTCGGCGACGGCAGGCGCGTCGCTCGCTCCTGCGCCCGTTGGATCCGGCGCGCGGCCGCCAAGGACGCCGCCGAAGACGGCGAGCCCACCGCTCTGTGGGAGCTCCCTCCCTATTCCTGCCAATTGACCCGTCGGGCGCCGTGGCTGTCTCCGCCATCCGGCCGGGCGGCCACGAAGGTCTGCTTCATACCATCGGCGGTGCCGTCCTCGGCATATCCTTCCGAAGCGGCGGCGCACGACGCCTGCACCAGCTGGGGCGTCACCGTGAATGTGGGCGTGACGAAACCCTGGGGGGTGAAGAGATCGTCGTCACCGTCGAGGGGCGCGTCCGAGGAGGAGGCGATCGCACGCCTCGCCATCTCGCGCGCCCTCCTCTTCATCTCCGCATTGGCGGCCGCGGATGTCATGGCGGCCGAGGCGGCGGATCCCATGAGCCATTTGAATACGGCCTGGCGCACGTCGCGGTGGCGCAGTGGCTTGAGCCACTCACCGTCGAGCAGCGCGCCCGCGCTCTTGCGCGCGCTCGGCTCGCGCTGCAGGCACTCGTCCACAAACGCCACAGGCTCGGGCGCGGTGCCGTCGGGTGGTGCCGGGAGGGGCTCTTCACAGATCGCCTTGCAGATAGCCATGAAGGACGTTCCGTTGAACGGATGTGCTCCCCGGAGCATCTCGAGCACGATGACGCCCACGGACCACACGTCACTCGGGTACGTGTAGTCGTTCCCCTTGAGCCGTTCGGGCGACATGTATGAGGTGGTGCCCACCTGTGTCATCGCGAAGGCGTCGGTTGAATTGAGCTGCTTCGAGACGCCAAAATCGGTCAGCTTGACCACGCCCTCGGAGGTGAGCAGGATGTTGGCGGGCTTGAGGTCGCGGTGCACCTGCTTCATGGTCTCGTGCATGTAGCGCACGCCCGTGCAGATCTGGTACGCGAGCGGCGCGAGCGGCATCGTCGCTGCTTGCCCTTGCTCCCTCGACAGTCTCAGCTGGTCGTCGAGCGAGCCGCCGTCGCACAATTCCATGAGCATGCTGATGTTGCCCTCGTGGAAGAAGGCATCGACGAGCCGCACGAGATGCTCCGTCTTTCCGTCCTCGGCCTTGCCACAGTGATTCGTAGCGATGCGCAGCTCGTTCAGGGCTTGGTGGCGCGCTGCTTTATCGGCGAGCGCAGTCAGTTGCTTGAGCGCGTATTGCTCCTTTGTCCTCCGGTGCGTCACCAGGAAGACGCGACCCGACGCGCCTTTGCCAAGCATCTTGCCCTTGTCAAGATCTGCGAGGCTGATGTCTGAGAATTGTGCGCCCTTCACCTCCATGCCTTCTGGTCGCAGCCGGATGGTTGAGTCCAGCGGGGTGCCGCCGCCAGCCTTGAATGTATCGTTCAGCGAAACATCGAAGGACGAGCCGCGGGAAAGCGCTGGAGGAGACGTCGCGCCCAGATCCACGGACTCATCGTCCTGGATGGTGAGGGCGGCGAGCCCCGAGCGCAATGGCATTTCGTCTTTCCGCCGCCAAGACCGACACGACGCGTTCACAAAAGTGAAGTTCGGAGACCGCATTTGGGGAAACATCGGTCGAGTTGCGGGGCGCTGCGTTACGATGCTCGGTCCGCCGCGGCCATCCATTTTCCCTTCCTAAAAGGGCCTCATCAATTCATGATGTCAATTCTGCTCGCTTCTTCGGCGGTGCCGACGCCCGCGTACACGCTGCTCGGCACCTTGCGCGAGAAGACGCACGCAGCAAACGCGAGTGCCACACTGTGCGATCCCGTCAAGCAGTACTCCGGCTATTACACCCTCTCCACGGGCACGGTGGGGCGCAGCAAGAATTATTTCTACTGGTTTTTTGAGTCGCGTCGCACTCCATCAACCGACCCGGTCGTCATGTGGATGACGGGTGGACCAGGCTGCTCGTCGGAGGTCGCACTCTTTGGCGAGAATGGCCCGTGCTCGATCAACAAGCAGGGTACCCAGACGATCACCAATGATTACTCATGGAATACACAGGCAAACGTGCTGTACATAGACCAGCCAACTGGAACGGGTTTCTCGTGGGGCACGGGGTACGACCACAACGAGGACACGGTCGCAGCCGATATGTACGACTTTTTGCAGCAGTTTTACCGCAACCACCAACAGTACAAGCAGAACCCCTTCTTTGTGGTGGGTGAGAGCTATGCTGGGCACTACGTGCCGGCAGTCACGCACAAGGTGTGGGAGATGAACACGAAGCTGCCCTCGGGCGCGCTGTACATCAACCTGAAGGGCACCTCCGTCGGCAACGGGCTGACGAACCCTGAAGTTCAGTACGGGTACTACCCGGAGATGGCGATCTCATCCAACGGCCATGCTCCCGCGGTGTCGAATGCGACGTACGAGATCATGAAGGCCGCGGTGCCGCCGTGCCAGGAGGCCATCCGCGGCTGCGACAAGGGCATCCCCGAGACGTGCATCCTCGCCACGGATGTGTGCAATCTCGGCCTCATCGAGCCATACTCGCTCACGGGGCTCAACCCCTACGACATGCGCGAGAAGTGCGAAGTGCCTCCGTTGTGCTACGACTTCTCGAACGTTGGCGTGTACCTGTCGCGACCGGACGTGCAGCAGGCGCTGGGCGTCGACGGAGAGCACAAGTGGAAGGACTGCAACCACGCCGTCGCGATCGAGTTTGAGCTCGAGGGGGACTGGATGCACTCATTTCAGGACAAGCTGCCCGACCAGCTCTCCGCCGGCATCCGCGTCCTCATGTACGCAGGTGATCAGGACTTCATCTGCAACTGGCTCGGCAACCAGGCCTGGACGCGCGCGCTCGAGTGGGCGCACAAGGACGAGTTCAACGCGGCGCCGGTAACCTTGTGGAACGTCTCAGGCACCCCTGCAGGCACGCTGCAGACGGCGGCTAACTTTTCCTTTCTGCGTGTGTACGACGCGGGCCACATGGGTGCGCTCAGAACGGCGCTCTCGAACGCCACGGGACACTGCCAGACCCTTGGGCCCCAGCCCATCCTCGCCTTTGCCCACCCCCTCCCAGCCTTTGCCCAGACCCTCCCCGCCACTGCGACGAGGCCAGGAGAGACCGCCCTGAGTGTCCTGCTTGTAACTCCTCTTCCCCCCCCCTGTGCCGGCCCTCTCACCTCCATTGTGCACTCTCGCGGCGCACAGTGCCTCGCGACCAGCCTGCGCATGCGCTGGCGATGATCAATGCGTTCCTCGAAGGAAAGCTCTAAATGAAGGATCCTTTGGCTTGTTTTGGCGCGGACTTGGAGCCAGAGGCAGAGCGCAGAGGCTCGACTGTGTGAGCTGCGGCGTGTGAGTTGCGAACTTAGTTTTCGCATGTTGACTTGTTGCGACTTTGAGTGTCATGATCGCATGTCACGCGTCATTGGATCGCAGCATTCTTTGTCCGGTCACTTGTGTGATGACTGAGATGTTCCCATGTTGCTTGTTGGCGCACTTCCACACGCACATCAGACATTTCCTTCCTAAGTTACCTTCCTGAGGCTTGCCGTGCGCTATTTGCCGAATTTGTCTTCGGCCGGAATCGGCCCCAGGTGAGCGAGCACCAGAGTGCAGAGAGAGCAGAAAGTGCCCGCATGATAGTTCACCCCCCCCCAAAACTCAGGGGTTGTAGGATGTAGGATCCCTATCTATCCTCACTCAGACTCACGCGCGCGCGCGCTGCACTCAAGCAAGCACGCAAGCACTCAAGTCGAGCACTCAAGCTCTCAGCGCGCGGTATCGAACACATTTGAACAGAATCCACAGAATCCGCAGAAACAGATTTAGAAAAGGCTCCCCGTTTCGCCGACGTCCGTGGGCGCTTCGTTGCGGATGGGCGTCCCTGGTATGGCTCCAGAACAGGCTGACGAGGAGGAGGATCATAAGAAGACGCTCGGCTCGCCCGGCTCGTCGCCGGCACTTCTACGAGCCAAGGCCCCGGCCGTGGCGAAGCCCACGAGCTTGCTGACCGCCAAGACCGATGGGAAACCCGCGCTGCTCGCCATGAAGACCCGGGCACAGGCCAAGGAGGACGAGCTCAAATATATTCGCGATCGAATGCTGGAGGACCCCGACAGCAACGAGCCCTTCGTGGAGCCGCCCAAAGACCTGCTGGAGCCGCAGGCAGCGATTGATGCGCTCAGCACGCCGCCGGACGAGCGCGAGACGGCCCACATCGATGGCATCGTTAGTGCTCTTGGCTTGAGCGCCCCAGAGTTTGTCCATTCCCTCACGGAAGAACAGCAGAACGATCTTGCACGCAACTGCCTGTATCATCACTTCAAGCCGGGCACGACGCTGTGCGACAAGGATGAGGAGGCCGCCTGCTTCTTCATCGTGCTCCGAGGCTCGGTGACAATCGAGGAGCCGCAAGTGTCCCATCAGGAGGCGAGCAAGGGTGCAGGCGGCAGCCAGACGCGCAAGACCGACATGCGGATGGGTAAGAGCTTCCACCACTTCCCGCTCGTGATGCAGTACCGCTTATACGGCTACACGGCGACGTGCGGCGAGGAAGGCGCCTCGGTACTGATCATTCTCAAGTCGGACTACGCCTACATCTTGCGTCGCATGATGGAGAAGGAGATGACGGAGACGGTGACGATGCTGAAGGCGACGCCCTTTTTCGCGTCGTGGTCGGACCAGTCGATCGCGCGCTTGAACTATTGGTTCGATCGACGCAAGTATGCGCCCGAGACGGACATCGTCAGCCAGGGCGACGAGGCCAACTTTTGCTTCATCATCCGCAGCGGGCGGTGTGATGTGCTCGTCAAGGAGGAGGAGAGGAGGGAGGGTGAGGTTTCGCCTCCCAAGAAGAAGAACCCGTTTGCGTTGATGAGGAAGGCCGGGCTGGCCACGCTCAAGGCGATCGAGACGGGGCAGTCGACCGTTGTGCGTGCGAACATGCGCCACATTGTGACGCTGCGGCCTGGCGCGATCGTGGGAGAGATCGCTCTCTTTAAGGACGGCGTGAAGCGCATGGCGACGGTGCGCTCGAGCGACAACGTCGAGCTCCTCATTCTCAGCAAAAAGGACTTCCTCGACCTCGACCGCGGCACATTGCATCTCATCTCGGAGAACGCACGGTACAATGCGGCCTGTACCAAGGAGCCCCACCAACGCACGCGCGAAGACCTGCAGATCTTGCAGCAGCGTACCTCGCACCTGCATCACCTGAGCTCCCTCACGTCGCACACGCACCTCGAGCTCTGCCGCGTGATGCGCTACCGCAAGGTGAACGAGAGCTCGATGCTCGTGCGCAAGGGCATTGCCGCCTCGTGCCTGTACGTGATCATCTCAGGCAAGTGCAACACATTCGCCCATGAGCCGCGCCGGCGGATGACCTCGCTTGCCATGTCGGCGTTCACCGAGAAGTCGTCGAACTCGGACCTGCGCCGACGGCAGCAGGGCATCGACGCGTTCGCCGGCCTGAAGCCCACCAGCGTACTGCGCGCGGGCGATGCCATCGGCGAGGAGGAGCTCCTGCTGGAGAATCCGATTTGGCTCGTGACGGCGATCACTACCGAGCCAATGGAGCTCATGGAGATCGACCGCGCGGACTTCGACCGCATCCTCAAGGCAGATCGCACCTCGGAGCGCGGCCGGCTCATCGATTTCCTCGGGTCTCTCTCGATGACGGACGGCATCTCGGTGGCCGCGATCCACGGGCTCTCGAACAGCGCGCAGAAGAGGACGTTCATGCGCGGCCAAATGTGCCTCGCGCACCCGCCCGAGCCCTCGCTGACCTCCTCCTCGTTCTCGTACGATTACGTGTACCTCATCTTCTCGGGTGAGGCGCGTCTTGTCGCCGGCGCCAACCCAGAGATGCACGCCACCAAACCGCCGCCCATCTCCGTGCCGTCGTCCGAGTACGGCCCACTCGTCGACGCGGTTCCCCCAGCCGCGCACGCCGTCAGGGCCCACTTGGGCGCCAGCTCGCTGCCCGTGGCGACGCTTGGGCCAGGCGAGTGCATCTCAGACAATCTCTTCAAGGAGGCCGGCGCCCGTTGGTGCCTCGAGCCGATTACGCAGCTCGAACTTCTTGTGATCCCCCGGAAGGAATTTTTCGACACGCTTCGCGCCGAATCCCTTCGTGGGATGAAGGAGCTCGGCCAGCTCAAGTCGACCTTCTTCCACCAGCACTTTGAGCACATGGTGCAGCAGACGCGCGCGATGCACGAGAATGCCCATCGCAAGCACCGCAAGACGCTCGAAGACACGATTCCTTCGCCTCGAAAGCTCCTAGCGACCACCGGATTGTTGCCTCCGACGCCGCGCCCTCGCAATGCTTACGTGCCCATCGATGGCCCGCGCTCGAGCGCGGCGCGGCTGCCGCCCCTCGACGCGACTGAATTGGGGGCGGGCGGCTCACTCGACGATCGGATGAAAGGGATGCCCGGAATGTCGGGCAGCCCGAAGATTCACCTTCACAGGAGCTCCAGCGTCGGTCGCAAACCCATGTCGGTGGGCTGAGCGTGCCCTCTACTACGTGCGGGGGTCTCCTCGGCAGGTACCGGTAGGCGCGTTTGGAGTGAGCGTACAGGGAATGGCGGGTCCGTGTGATACGTGGCGCATGAGTGGTCATCAGTGCTCAGTCGCGTGCTGTGAGTCGGCGGTGGGCAGGTGGAGGCATGTGTGCGGCGTGGGACGTGCATGGAGCAGTGGAGAGGACACCTGGTGCGATGGCAAAGTAGAAAGTGCGGCATTTGAGAGCGAGCGCGTGCGGTACACGATGAATTCACAGTCATACACGAGTGCCACTCGAACTTCGTTGCACGTTGGGGAACCGACACCGGTACGGGCGGGCGACTTTTAAACCCTACCGGCCGCGGTCCCGAGCTTGCAGCGTCCCACGCGGTCCCGCGGTCCCACTCAGATCCCAATCAGATCCGTGATCCCAATCAAATACTGGGCTCAATCCCACCGGATCCCACCGGATCCCACTGGATCGCACCTAGCGTAGATCCCACCGGATCCCACTCATTCCCACCTATATCGCCTACGGAGATTGCGTACCGGTAGCCCTAGTGACGAATCGAAGTGACGAAACCCCCTGGTTGTCTAATAAAGAGATGACGAAACCCTGCGAGGTCAGTGACGAAACTTCGACGAACCTTTTCCCGCACTTTCAGTGTCTGACACTCCAGTGTGACCCTTCGACTCTCAAACCTTGGCTCGGGGGGGTGTGGCGGAAGTTGGGGCTTGACCTCGGAGGTCAGCTAGGGGGTCGGCAACATTTTCCTGGGGGGTATATCGTACGGAGGTTTACGACCGGTAGACTGACTGACGAAACCCACTGATTGCCTAATAAAGAGATGACGAAACTTAGTGTTGTCAGTGACGAAACTTCGACGAAACTTTTCGCGCACTTTCAGTGTCAGACACTCCAGTGTGACACGTCGACTCTCACGCTAACCTTAACCCTAACCCTAACCCTAACCCTAAAGTTTGAGGTTGACCTCGGAGGTCGGTCTATGAGGTCGGTGAGGTCGGAGGGGGGGGGTGTGTGTTTTGAGAAATTGTTGAGAAAATGACACTGAATTTCCTGGACTTTCTCCAGACTCGATCCGACCCGGTCCGACCTCGACCTCAGAGCCCAATTTTCATATCACATCCCGCGATCCGACCCCCTCCGACCCGACCCCATACTGGAGAGTGGCGACGCGCCGTGTTTGGCACTTTTCATATCAGATCATTTTACAATTGATAAAGTCCAGATCGCTTCATGTCCAACCTCATAAGGAAACCGAGGTTAACTAACCGGTTTCTCTCTTAAGTTTTTCAATAGCCAATCTAAAAGGCAGGCTAAGTCGCCTCAGAGCACGCCGTATCCTGCTCACAACTTGAAATGTCGTACAATTCTCGCAAACCCGGTATCGGGAACCCGGTAGTGTCGGGTTCTCTGGGTCGTAGTGACATCTTAATAACACACTAAACTCAGAAATTACCTATGACACTTCAACTTTCCAAAGTTGAATCGTCGATGGCGCGCGGGCCAGTGAGAAGACGATTTTGAAGGAACTCTAAGATCCCGCAGGCGGCCCCGGGTCGAAGATGGTTTGAGAAGGCTTCCGCAGGTTTCCACTGGATCCCACTTAGATCCCACCCAGATCTCCCTTGGGCCTCGAACTCCGACCAGAGCACCCGATATAATCCCATCCCTATTTTCATGTCGATGCTCACAGGCTGGCACATCGACCGCCAAGGCCGCAGGCGCTACCCTCCCCCACGGGACTATGCGCAGGGACTCCAGCCGGGCGGTCAGCCGACAGTGTTCGCACCACCCAACTGCTCGGCACGAGCGCGGGTCGGCTGCGTTGTGATGCTGCCCACGCCGGCCCGTCCCAAGCCTGCACCAGGAGTTCGGGCTGCTCTCTTGCCGCCGGCATGCTCGTTGTCCTCCGAGCCGGGGTGCCTGCGCTTCCCCAAGCCGTTGGCGAGGATGGGGAACGAGCTGCTGGGCAGTGACGAAGCAGTGCTGAAGTTTGTGGGACAAAGCCTGGTGCTGCTGCCCGGCAGCAGCGAGTCCACGAGGTCGATCGCGGCGGCGGACGTGGACGGCGATGGCGACCTCGACGTGCTGCTTGGGATGGGCGACAGTCCCAGCCGAGTGCTCCTCAACGCGGGCGACGGCACCTTCAAGACGAGCATCGAGTTGCCCGGCGGCAATCAGTTCACGTTCTCGATCGCGGCGGCGGACGTGGACGGGGACGGCGACCTTGACGTGCTGCTTGGGAACAATAACAGTCCCAGCTGCGTGTTGCTCAATGCGGGCGACGGCACCTTCCCGACGAGCATCGAGCTGCCAGGGGGCAACGCGTCCACGTTGTCGATCGCGGCGGCGGACGTGGACGGGGACGGCGACCTCGACGTGCTGCTTGGGAACGACGGCAGTCCCAGCCGCGTGCTGCTCAACGCGGGCGACGGCACCTTCCCGGTGAGCATCGAGCTGCCCGGGGGCAACCCGTCCACGTTGTCGATCGCGGCGGCGGACGTGGACGGGGACGGCGACCTCGACGTGCTGCTTGGGAACAATAACAGTCCCAGTGTCGTGTTGCTCAACGCGGGCGACGGCACCTTCCCGATGAGCATCGAGCTGCCCGGCGGCAGCGCGTCCACGAGGTCGGTCGCGGCGGCGGACGTGGACGGGGACGGCGACCTCGACGTGCTACTTGGGAACTATGGCAGTCCCAGCCGAGTGCTGCTCAACGCGGGCAACGGCACCTTCTCGACGAGCATCGAGCTCCCGGGCGGCATCGCATCCACGAGCTCAATCGCGGCGGCGGACGTGGACGGCGATGGCGACCTCGACGTGCTGCTTGGGAACTATGGGAGTTCGAGAGTGCTGCTCAACGCGGGCGACGGTGTCTTCCCGACGAGCATCGAGCTGCCCGGGGGCAGCGCGTCCACGTTGTCGATCGCGGCGGCAGACGTGGACGGGGACGGCGATCTCAACGTGCTGCTTGGGAACTATGGCAGTCCCAGTCGCGTGCTGCTCATCGCGGGCGGCGGCACCTTCCCGACGAGCATCGAGCTGCCCGGGGGCAGCGTGTCCACGAGGTCGATCGCGGCGGCGGACGTGGACGGTGACGGCGACCTCGACGTGCTGCTTGGGAATGACGGCAGTCCCAGCCGAGTGCTGCTCAACGCGGGCGACGGCACCTTCCCGACGAGCATCGAGCTGCCCGGCGGCAGCGCGTCAACGTACTCGATCGCGGTGGCGGACGTGGACGGCGACGGCGACCTCGACGTGCTGCTAGGGAACTATCGCATTGCCAGCCGAGTGCTGCTCAACGCGGGCGACGGCACCTTCCCGACGAGCATCGAGCTGCCCGGCGGCAGCGCGTCAACGTACTCGATCGCGGCGGGGGACGTGGACGGCGACGGCGACCTCGACGTGCTGATCGGGAACGACGGTAGTGCTAGCCGAGTGCTCCTCAATGCGATCGACATGCACGGCACGTTGAAGACGAGCATCGAGCTGCCCAGCGGCAGCGCGTACACGTACGCGATCGCGGTGGCGGACGTTGATGGCGACGGTGACCTCGACGTGCTGCTTGGGAACGATCGCAGTGCCAGCCGAGTGCTGTTCAACGCTGGCGACGGCACCTTCCCGACGAGCATCGAGCTGCCCGGTACCAGTATGACGTGGTCTATCGCGGTGGCAGATGTAGATTGCGACGGCGACCTCGACGTGCTGCTTGGGAACGTTGGCAGTGCCAGCCGAGTGCTGCTCAACGCAGGCGACGGCACCTTCCCGACGAGCATCGAGCTGCCCGGCGGCAACGCGTCAACGTACTCGATCGCGGCAGCGGACGTCGACGTCGACGGTGACCTCGACGTGCTGCTTGGGAACTATGACAGTGCCAGCCGAGTGCTGCTCAACGCGGGCGACGGCACCTTCCCGACGAGCATCGAGCTGCCCGGCGGCAGCGCATACACGAGGTCGATCGCGGCGGCGGACGTGGACGGCGACGGCGACCTCGACGTGCTGCTTGGGAACATTGCTCGTGCTAGCCGAGTGCTGCTCAACGCGGGCGACGGCACCTTCCCGACGAGCATCGAGCTGCCCGGCGGCAAATTGACTAGGTCGATCGCAGCGGCCGACGTTGACGGCGACGGCGACCTTGACGTGCTGCTTGGGAACGATGGCACTTCCTTGGCCAGCGAAGTGCTGCTCAACGCGGGCGACGGCACCTTCCCGACGAGCATCGAGCTGCCCGGCGGCAGCGCGTACACGCGCTCGATCGCGGCGGCGGACGTGGACGGCGACGGCGACCTCGACGTGCTGCTTGGGAACGATGGCAGTCCCAGCCGAGTGCTCCTCAACGCGGGCGACGGCACCTTCCCGACGAGCATCGAGCTGCCCGGCGGCAGCGCGTACACGGGTTCGATCGCGGCTGCGGACGTCGACAGCGACGGTGACCTCGACGTGCTGCTAGGGAATTCGGTCAGTCCCAGCCGAGTGCTGCTCAACGCGGGCGACGGCACCTTCCCGATGAGCTTTGACCTACCCGGCAACGCGAACACGTTCTCAATCGCGGCGGCGGACGTGGACGGCGACGGCGACCTCGACGTGCTGCTTGGGAACGTTGGCAGTTCCAGCGTAGTGCTGCTCAACGCGGGCGACGTCACCTTCCCGACGAGCATCGAGCTGCCCGGCGGCAGCGCGTACACGCGCTCGATCGCGGCGGCGGACGTGGACGGCGACGGCGACCTCGACGTGCTGCTTGGGAACGATGGCGGTCCCAGCCGGGTGCTGCCCTTCATCCGGTGCTCCGAACCTGGCACCGCGCGCAGCCGCTACGGCAACGGATGCGTCCGCTGCCCTGCTCCGTCCTCACGCCGCGACGACGTTTTCGACGTCTGCTACGAGTGCGACGAGAACACCCAGCTCGATCCTGGCTCCGGCGCGTGCGCCGCTTGCACTGAGGGCAGCGAGCGCTTTCTCGGCGCAAC
>JWZX01002476.1:0-12297 GCA_001275005.1 Chrysochromulina tobinii | reverse complement strand
TGGCCTCGTTGTAGTACACGTTGATGCGCTCGAGCTGGAGGTCCGAGTCGCCGTGGTACGTGCCGGTCGGGTCGATGCCGTGCTCGTCAGAGACGACCTCCCAGAACTTGGCACCGATCTGGTTGCCGCACTGACCACCCTGGACGCAGACGAGCTCACGCATTTCGACTTGAGTGTTTTTTGAGGAGGTTGCCGTTGGAGCATCGCGTTTGAGATTCTCTTTTGGGAGAGCAACCGACAAAATTGGAGCGTTTCGTCTTTCAGTCCGACAATCACGAGTTGATGAGTTGGCAGGTATGAAGCATCATACCAACCTAAAAAAACTCGAAAACAATCCAAAGGAGTCGAATTTTCATGCACGACCGACGTTCTGGAATTCGCGGTCTCATGCAAGCTCCGAACGAGAGGGGTTCGGTTCGCAGAACCTCCAGCAGCAAGCAAGGAAGTTAGCGACTACAGCGCCAAGTATTAACTTCAAGTAAAAGCAAGTTTTGAAATTCCGGTTAATTTGAAAGTCGCTACATAACGTTAAAAAGTATTGAATTTCTCTGTTGAAAGCCCAGTTGCCACACGCGTCGTCGTCAATTAGTAAAGATTTCATTGCCATGCCGTGCCGGATAGGAGGTGGTGCGGGACCACAGACACCTCTTCACCACAGTCCTCGCCCTTGGCAGCGCATGCGAGCTTGTGCACGAGGGACCACAGCGAGAAGGTGGTGCCGGCAATGCCCGAGACTACGCCGAGCAGTAGGATGAGCCCGCCCCACGCCTTCTCGATTGGCCCCATGCTCTCACCGCGCAGCTTCCAGCCGATGAGCACGGGCATAATGTACGCCATCATCGAGACCCCAGACGCACCGACGAGGCAGACGACTTGTGCAAAGTAAGGCACCCAGATCGCGATCTGGCTAGTCGCCAGCACGAGTAGGGGTGCGGCACCCAGCGCGGAGCAGCCAGAGCCGACAGCCCTGCGCGCCCAGCGGCACAAACCCGCTCCCACTGCGCCGCACGACGTAGTAGCTTGGCTCCTGCGCCGTGCTGAGCATCACCACGCTCGCCGACGGCGAGATGACGAGAGGGCTCCGGAGTGGCGTTGGGCCGCTCGGGGTGTGAAGCGGGGTGTGAAGCAAGGGACGGCTGCGCGGAGTGGATGGGCTTCGTAGGCCGAAACCAGACAGGAGGCCGCCGCTGCCGCCGCCGCTGCCGCCGCCGCCGCTGCCGCCGCCGCTGCTGCCGCCGCTGCCATCGACGCCACCTACTGCGCTCGCGCCTCTGCCGCACGCGCCTCCGCCGCCCGCGCCTACGCCGTAACTGAGCGCACTCCCGAGATCGCTGCACGGTGCCTCGAGGACGGTACTCATCGTGCTCATCGAGGGCCGCCCACCACGACGCGGGCTCGTGTAGCCGGCGCTGAGATGGCGATCTCGGGGGGAGCTGATGACGAGATGGCGATCGTCGGGGGGAGCTGATGAGCGCGTCAGTCGTACACGCAGTGCTGCCGCGCACGAGCCCGTCGTTGGTGAACTGTGAATAGCCCACTGTGAATGGTTCACTGGGGGCGAACCCGAGCGCACTCGGCCGGCCGGTGCTTGGAGTGCCGGTCGTCGTGGGTGTGCGACACTCGGGCACGTCGGCGAGCAGTGATGCACCCAGGCCGGCGTGCGCGGGCGTGCCCGGGGGACTCAGGCACAAGCTCGTATCACTGAAGGCAGCGTCCCGACGTGCGACTGAGGCGGCGGCGGTCTCCTCATCGAGTGCGCGTCGCAGCATACGGTCTTCCTCCTCGAGTCCCACGATCGCCTCGAGCTCGCGCGCCACCACCATGAGCAGCAGGGGCAAGTTGGCCATCAAGTGCACCACCACCACCAGCTTGATGGCGGCCGCTAGCTTCCCAAAAGAAAGCCCGACGGCGTGCGGCAGGTTCTCGAGCACTGGCGGCTCGGCCAGCGCACCAAATGTGAGGTAGCCGCTGAGCGCCACCAGCGAGTTGAGCAGCACCAGGAGGACGTATACGCGGTTCAGCGCGCCGAGGAAGCGCCATGGCTGTATGGTGTGGCCTTCAATAAAGGAAGGCGAACAAGCAGTGGCACTCAGTGGCACTCAGAGGCACTCAGAGGCACTCAGAGGCACTCAGAGGCACTCAGAGGCACTCAGAGGCACTCAGAGGTCACCTTCGATCGAGGGCAGCGCCGAATGGCCGCCAAACGAGAGGGAGATCGCCGAGATCGCGAGGGCTAAGTCGGAGACGCCCTCCGGCGCGAGGCGCGTGCTTGGGCCCGTGCCGTTGCCAAACGGCATCTCGAAGCGCGCGGCCTCGTCCGCATCGAGCGGGAAGAGCAAAAAGGCGTTGATGATGCCAGCGAGCGCAGAGAGCACGAAGGCGCCTGAACCGAGCAGTGCAGCGATGCGCGCCTCACCGAGAGTGGGCAGGCAAACGAGCACGAAGAGCGTGATCAGGGCGACCAGCGTCGTACTGAGCTGGTACCATCGGTGCTCCGAGCACGAGAAGCCGTCCGCCCACTTCGGCTCCGGCTCCGGCGCTGTCGCCGGGGGAGGGCAGCCAAAGTCCAACAGGTTGCTGAGCTGTGGGAAGAAGCCGTTGCCCTGCGGGCCACCAACGAAGACGTCCACTAGGAACGCGCCCGTAGCCATCATCGTGAGCGCCGCCATGCCAAGCAGCGTCGCGTACTGGAAGTAGATGACGACCACACGGCCGCTGATGCCAAAGGCCACCTCGCCGAGCGCCGCGTAGGAGGCGATGCGTTTGCCGTCGTCACCCGAGTGGAGGCAGCTCACGAGCAGCCGCGCCGTGTAGAGGGACATCGCACCGCACAGAAAAATGAGTGGGAGCCCGAGCCAGCCTCCTAGCTTGAGCGCGAACGGTAGGTTGAACACACCGATAGAGCCCATGATCGAGATGATGGTCGCTGTCGCGTGGGCGTCCGTGAAACCGTGCAGGTGCTTGTCCTCGTACCCGTCGTCGATGAACCTCTCGTTCAGGCCCACGCCAACATACGCGTTGGTCCGCCGGCTCACCATGCCGGCAGGGCACGGCCGGTGGCGCCGACCACACCGAGGCAAATCTCGTGTGTCCCTCAACCTGTGAACGCGATTTCCGTCGTACTGAGCACATGCTTTTCTGAAAGCTTAGATACCGCTTTTGAGGCCTTCAGTGAGGGCTCGGACCGAACTCGCTGTCGCAGACCGTCGGCGCCGCACGGCCGCACTCGACCTGGGCACTCACTCGACTCGCACTCTGCTTCTCTCATCTCTTCCTGACTGCCTCTCCAATGATGGAACCTCACCCGACAGGACGTCGCGTCGTCGCCCTATCCGGATATGACCCCTACCTATGACCCCGTGGCGCCGCGTCCGCCGTCCGGTGACCACACAATTGCGATGGCGTGCGGGCGGCCGAGCCAATCACCCAATCTGGGCCGAGCTTGGAATGGACGGTTGGGAAGGACCTTGGACGCGTAAGGCAGCCGCGAACGTGTATCGTACCGGTAACTTTCTCTTCCTTTCCAAACGAGGAGACTTGCCGTCGGCCTCTCACGGAACCTCCGTGCGTCGGCAATTCCGTGTGGTGTACGTCCATGATGTCCGACTGTGCGGGCACCTTCGGCGCGGGCTGCCTTAAGGCCCTCTCAGCGTCGCATCCGCGTGCCGCGGACTTTCTAAGCTCACTCAGCGCTCAGGCAACCGACGTGCCGTCGCAGCTGCACCTCGCCATCGGCGCGGCAGATCACGAGCTCATGCTCACGTGGACGACGAAGAACGAATGTCCACAGTCCAGGGTTTGGCTCACGCGCGAGCATCAGCCAGCACAGGACGTGGCAGCCACTACGTACACATACACCGTGCCCGATATGTGGTGGCAGCCGAAGACCATGAAATGGATCCACAGCGCCACACTCACGGGCCTCGTCGGACGCGAAGTTTTTGAGTACAAGGTGGGAGATAATGTAACTGAGGGCTGCCAGGTGCTCGAGGTGCCCGTGGAGGCGAAAGCGCCTCCGTCACGCGGCGATCTGCCCATTTCGATGGCCCTGATGGCAGACGTAGGCTCCATTGAGCTTCTTGGCTTTGCAATGTGGCGGGCTCTCGACCAGCGCTCGCGTCTTGGCGACTCCCTCGACACCGATCTCGCCGTGCACGCTGGCGATGTGTCGTACGCAGGCATGGACTCGGCCATCCCGTTCCTCAACGTGTCCAAGTACGACGAGTGGGAGCCGCTCTGGGACGTTTACGGACTCGCTCACCAGAACTACACGCAGCGTCGCGCCTACCAGCTGGGCATTGGTAACCACGAGGCTTGGTACAATTGGACCGCTACGACGCACCGCTACCCTACGGCGCAGAGCGACGTGCCGGCCGTAAGCGGCGCGGCGCCCCCGTTTTGGTACACCTTCGTCGCAGGAGGCGTCCACTGGACGATGCTGAGCACGGAGCACGATTACAGCCCAGGCTCTGTGCAGTACACGTTTTTGGACGCAGCGCTCGCTGCAGTCGATCGCAAAGTCACGCCATGGTCAGCCGTTGCATTCCACCGCCCCATGTACAGCTCGGACAAGTCAGAGTACGGCGCCCACATTCCCGGCTGCTCGATTCAAGTGCACCTGGAGCCCCTGATGCTGCGCCACAAAGTCGATCTCGTGTTCACTGGCCACCAGCATGCATACGAACGTGTCCACCCGAACATCGCTGGTAACGTCACGTCGATGCCCACGCCACTCGCGGGCCTGGTCGACCCCTTTGGCGCCAACACGGCGTATGTGCGGCCAGGTGCTCCGGTCCATATCTTGGGGGGCAACGGCGGGGCCGTGCAAGATTTCGGGTGGGTGGACCCGGCGCCCTCGTGGTCGGCTGTTCGACTGTCCTCGGGGTGCGATTCTAGCGGCGGTCGGCACTGCATTCCCGAACCTCGGAACTTACTCACCACATATGGCTACGTGCACGCCGAGTTCTTCAACCGCACACACGCACGGCTGCACACCGAGATGGTGACGAAGGGCCAGCCACACGATGGGTTCTGGATCATTCGTGCGGACGGGGCGTGATTTGCGGGTGGTCTCTCCGGTGACCTGGCTTCAAGGTGAAGGTCCAGGAGCTCTGTGGGACGAGTTCGGATTGGGTTGGTGCTATGCGGGATCGGGTCAGGGCCATGTCGTTTGCTCCCAGTGCGCGCTGTGCTGCGCATCCAAGGCGATCCTTCCTGAGCAGCGTCGAGCGCGGCGTGAGACGCCGCGTCGCCGCTGCTGAGCGCGAAAGCCGCCCGGGCGGCGAATGACTCGTACGCACACGTCCGCATGTTCGCAGCTCGAAGCGACAGGCGTGGCCTCGTGAGCGTTGAGCCTCATGCGAGTTGGCAGAACGCAGCGGAAATTGATACGACTATGTCTAGGAAGTTTTGAGTGTGTCTGTGGTGTGTCTGTGTGGAGCGTATGTGGAGCGTGGCTCGGCGTTCGAGCGTCGCACCGGCCACCGCCATTCTGTCATCGCGGTCATGCATTCATGCGATTATGGTGGATCTGTTCACGTGTATACGCTATACCCAAATACCGCGGCACCGGCAGGGCACCGCCCATACCGGCGGGCGGGGGGGTAACCGGGGGGACAATAATGGACCGATCGACAAGAATCGCCGTATCCGCGATCGCCCGTAGGCCGTATGTGATTCGCGGGTCGAGGCGTTGCAAATCCAACACATGCTGACGGGAGCGTCGGGACCGGTGTGGTTTGTGGACACCAGTGCGTCAGGAGCGGGCAGTGGGCAACCTGATGCACCAGGATGGTCTCCAGCCAGCACGCATTCAGTCCCCCCCAAATCGACTTATCAAAGTGCGCCACGCCTTGGACTCCTCTCGTCCTCTGGTTGGACATGGCCTCGTGCCTCTCGTGCGCCATGGTCCACACAGCACGACCTGCCCATACCTGGTAACCGCCCGTAGGCTGACAGCCCGAAGAGCTGATCGCCCGTAGGCTGAGCGCCCGAAGACCGTTACGCCCTAGACGTTACGCCCTTGACGTACAACGCCATTTGACGTCTCGCCCCATCCGAAGCGCCGGCGGTGCGCGCCAGGCGTTCGAAAGCGTTCGAAGGCTCGTCTAGACGGCGCCGGCGCTCTCGCTTGGCGAATCGGGGCGAGGTCGAGATCGGGGCGAGATCAGACCAGTTCTCGCTTGGCGGATCGGGGCGTCATCGGAGTGGGGTACGATGCCGCATCCTCTTCTGTTTCGCCATCCTTGACGCCGAGCCACTCGCACTTACGCAGCACGATGATGATGGAGCCTGAGAGGTCACGTAGGATCGAGGCAGCCTCCGTGTTGGACAAACCAGTCTGCCCGTTGATGGAGAGGACCATGTCATCGATCTCGATGCCACCGCGTGCCGCCCCGCCGTTAGGATCGAGCGCGGCCACGATTGGGCACACCATGTCGTCTCGCCCCCACATCTGCCTATCGAAGCCCTCGTCGTCGCGCACAAATCGGATTCCGAGGCGCTCGTCCTCTGTCTCCTTGTACAGGCGCACCTCCCTGATCGTTTGGCTGGGCGGCCTCGAAAGCGGGGGCTGCTGCTTCGAAGGCGAATCGGCCTTCGAAGAGCCGCGCGGCGAGAGCAGAGCAAACACACTTCTCGACTGCGTCGGCGACCCCTTACTGACTTCTTTTTCGATCGTGCGCTCGATACTCATGATATGCGCTTCGGCGGGCTTGATGACCGAAGCGAGGGGCTTCTCCGTTGACACCACCTGCCCGTCGACGGTCATGATCTTGTCACCGATCTGCAGGCGTGGGTCACCCTTCGTCTCCTGCTGACGCGCGAGCTCGACGGGCGAGCCGGGCACCATGTCGACGACGACGTTGTCCTCATCGAGCACGAGCCCGAGACCGCCGTGCTCGCCGCGCCGGACCGTGACTGTGAAGCGAGAGAGCGACGAGGAAGTGTCGAGCGTAGACGACTTCTTCTTGCTTTTCTTGCTCAGGATGGTCGCGTGCTCCTCAAGTGCATGCCGGGCGGCCTCCTCAGCCGACATGCCCGCATGGCGCGCCTTGCCTAATGAGAGGTACACCTGAGGCGGCAGCTTGTTCGCAGCGGCGTCCATGGGCACCCAGCGCTCGAGGGTGAACTGTTGGACCTCCCGCGGCACGAGGACGTCTGTGAGCATGCGCTGCTTGAGCTCGGTGCCGTCGATGACGGCGATGCGGTCGTACAAGAGAACATTCGGATGGCGGTCCGTCGGGCCACCCGGCACGAACGAGAGGATCTGGTTGTACGCGTTCAGCTCCATGCCGAGCCGCTCGGTGCCGCGCTTGACGCTGACCTCCACCTGAACCAGCTTGAGACCATCGAGCGACTCCGCGAGCTCTCGCTTCGCCTCCTTCTCAGACTCCTTTTTGGAGGCGCGCGGTGTGAGCATCGAGGTCGCTTTGGTCAACCAGCCCTTTGGCGTCGCGAGCGGCGCGTCGTCGCCGTCGGCCGAGAGCGAGCGCAGGTCGAGCTTGAACGCAGAGCTCTTCTCGGGTTGCTGGCTCTTGGCGTTGGCCGCCTGTGCGGCGGCGCGCGAGCGCGGGGTCATCTGCGCGAGGTTGTTCTGCATCGTGCGCTGCATCTTGGTCTGCAGGAAGAGCTGCTGGTAATGGTAATCCACGGGGTGCTGCTGCATCGTCACGCCCGTCGTCACGTTGAAGTAGTACGTATTGCCGCGAGGGTCCTGCCGCACCTCCCATCCCGCCGGCTCGGGCGCCTGCAGCGCTTCGTCGGCGATCCAGAGTAGGTCGGTGTCCTCGTTCGGCTCCATACCGATCATCTCCGCGTACGCAAGCACATCCTCGAGAGGGCACACAAACGACTTGGCGAGCTCATCCATCTTGCGCTGTTGGATCAGGCCCTTTTTGGCCACGGGCTGCGAGAGGTTGAGCGCCGAAGGGGGCGCCTGCGGTAGGTTGAGCTGGAAGCCCCCAGGCGCAGGCGCGGGCGCCGCGCTGCCTTTCGTGCTGCTGCCGCCTCCTAGTCCCTTCTTGGGAAAGTTGAGCTTGAATCCCGAGGGCGTCGTCTCGGGCGACTCGGGCAACTGTAGGTTGAGGCTCGCCTCGGAGGCTGCCGCTGCGGCCGTTGCCTCGGCGCGCGCGACCATCTCCTCCATGGTCGCTTGGGCCTCCCTCTCCGAGTACGTGTCAGCGCCGTCTGCCGGGTCTGCGTCAAGATCTTGAATGAGAGATGCACCCACGTCACGCTCCTTGAGCGCGGCCGCGTTGGCAGCGGCCGAGCGCTCAGAGACCGAGACCCCCGCTGCCTCGAGGCTCGCCTGCATGCGCGCATCCGCCTCGGCTCTCTTCCTTTCAGCCTCCTCATGCCGCTTATGCGCAGCCTCCTCCTTGGCCGCCACCTCGTCACGAACCTTTCGCTCCTCCTCCTCCTGCTTCTTCCTCCGCTTGCGGTCAAACGACATCGAGCGCGCCTTTTGCACTGTCTTGCGCCGCTCCTGCTCCTCCTCCTCAGCCTTCCTTCGACGCTCTTCCTCAGCACGCTGTGCCTCGAGACGACGGCGCTCCGCCTCCTCCCGCTGCCGCCGGAGTTCCTCTTCGCGGCGGCGTTTCTCATCGGCCTTACGCTGCGCCTCCTCCTTGAGCTTCTGGTACATGCGCCGCGCGAGCCGGCGCCGAATGCTGCACTGCACCATGGTGGCGTGCTGACCAATGTGCTCGAGCCGCTTGCGCTGCAGCTCGCTCAGCACGCCCTGGCGCAGGAAGACCTTGGTCTTGCCCACCGAGTATTGCTCCTTCGTGATCCCGCACGCCTCGAGCACTGCCTTCGCCGTCTCGACGTCCGCCTTGCCCACGGTGGGTACGTCGGGAGCCAGCGGTCCAAAGTTACCGATGATGTTGTGCGGCAGCAGGTGATCTGTGTAGCCTGAGCGGGTCGCGGAGACCGCCGAGACGAGGCCGGCACTGAGCAGCTGGCGTGAGGCTACCGGACGATCCCACTCATTCGCCGCCTTTTTGTCGTTGGGCTTCAGGCACCGGATAAAGTGCAGGTCGCCCATCTGCAGCGTCGTTATGAGCGAGGTGAGAGACGTCTTGAAGCCGTCGACGACGCCGACGAACTTGCCGCTCTTCATCTTCGAGCCCTTGCCGGGCCCTTCGGCCGTTGCTGAGGCGGCCGCCGCCGCCTCCTCGCGCGCCGCCGTGAGCGCCGTCTTGACGACCGACGCGATGAACGGATCATCTGAAAACTCGACAAGCACCTGCATGGGGACCAGCAGAGGGTATCAGCGGCACGCGCATGCATCCGAGTCCATCCGAGTCCACCACGCACCTGCAGATCCTGGGAGATCGGGTCCTTGTTCTTCTCGAGGAAGCCGGTGACGTTGTACGTGACGTCTCCCGCGTAGTGCTGCACGCAGAAGTCAGTGGGCGACGTCTTGACCTCCTTAAACTCGGTGTACTTTTTGGAAAAGGCCGCCCCAATCTTCGAAAGGTAGCCCACATCACTTCCCTTGGGGAAGACGCACTCTTCGGTGAGCATCGCTAGCAACCCCTGCGGCGCGCCGCCGATGAGGTTGACGACGCTGGCATTGTCGCTGAACTCGATCTTCTCGGTCTCGATGCCCTCGGCCTCGTACATCTTCTGAACGCTCTCGAAGAGCACACCGCAAAAGAGACGCTGCAGCTTCTCGTTCGCAAAGTTGATGCACAGCTGCTCGAGCGAGTTCACGGCGAAGACCTCGAAGCCGAAGATATCGACGTACGCGATGTGCGGGCCCGGTCCATACGATTGGCCCGCCTCATGGTACTCGAGCGATCCATTGATCTTCTTCACGAGCGACGTGAAGTAGAAGCTGTACAGCTGCTTCGCCAGAGCGTGGCGCACGTCGCTCGCCTGCGCGACCGTGTTCTGCGTCGTCACCCAATCGGCACCTGCCTTCAGTTTTCGGCTGCACAGGCCTGTGCCCAGGTGCTGCGGCTCGCAGCCGAGCAGCCGAGCGGCGGCCGCCAGGCTCTCGTCCTCCTCGTCCACTGCGGCGAGGTCCTCCTCGCCAAAGTCGATGTTGCCCAGGTGCAGCAGCGCCGCAAGCAGCCGCACGCCGCCCAGACGGTCGGTGCTCGAGATTCCCACGGCATCCATGGCTTGCTTCGTGTGCTCGTAGAGCGCCGCGTCGCGCGCCACGGAGCGCTCGTCGGTGCCACGCACGAGCCCCGCTTCCGTGCTCAGGTACTTGACGTCCGCCACGGCGCTGGGGAGCAGCGCGGGCCGCTCGTCGCGCGAGATGCCCGCCAGCAACTCGTAGAAGCAGTGGTAGTTGGCCTCGTTGGGTGCCTGCTGCACCACGCGCGACTTCTCGAGCAGGTACGTCTGCATGCTCGCCGCCGTAAGCCGGCCAGTGCGTGAGAACTTGAGCAGCACCAGCTTTCCAAAGCGCGACGAGTTGTCGTTGCGCACCGTCTTGGCGCAGCCGAACGACTCCATGATCGGGTTGGTGCCCATGACGCGCTTCTGCAGGCCGGAGCGCGCATCAGCCTCGGCCGACTCGCCGTTGCCCGCCGCCGCGCGCGCGAGGTAGTGCAGCAGGTACTTGGCCGTCTCCGTCTTGCCCGCGCCCGACTCGCCCGAGATGACCACGGCCTGGTGGCCGCCTGTCTCCATCATCCTCTGGTACGCGCGGGCGGCCATGCCGTACACGTGTGGCTGGCGCGGCTCGGCCGGCATGAGCTCGAGATACGTCTCGAGAACGTCCTGGCCGTACAGCCCTTCGATCTCAGAGTACGGATTGATTGCGACGAGCAGCGGGCCGCAGTTCGTGTAGATTTTTTTGGCAGAGAAGCGGCGCCGCAGCACGTCGAGGCATGCATTCTCGTCGACGACAGCAACCTGCGTCAGGTCGGTGAAGCTCTCCTGGTCGTCGACCAGCCCCGATACCACATTCTTGAGGAAGTTCATGTTCGGCAGCGGCTACCAAGAGACCGCAAGCTGGCCTCGACAGGCGCTTCGACCGAAGCCAGTATTTGCCCTCTTCGCGCAATTGGAGGTTGAAGAGTGCCCTCGCGGCACGACTACAGTACTGTACTCGATTCCTGTTCTGCACTGTACAGTGCGATGCTCATTCCCAAAACACACGGCACACACGACACACACGGCAACACCAATTGAGCAACACACGACACGCTCAGCATCAATCAATGCGGTCATCTGGATTATTCGAGCGCACGACTTAATCGAAGAGACTTGTCGGCTTCAAGCGTTCGGGACGGCGCGCGGAAATGGAGGTCGCTCGCGCACACTCGCGGCCGAATGCGTGACCCCTCCAATGCCCGTGACTGGATTGAGCTGGCCAGGCTGCACCATGCGCAGCGTGACCTCATCCGTGCAGTTGACGCGCTGCAGAACTCGCTGCGCATCGAACCGAGCAACAGCAACGTGTGGGAGATGGCGGCGGACGCCTACCACGAGCTGAGCGAAACCAATTGGAGCTACGCAAGCTGGGCGATTATCAGCGTTCGGCACGCGCTGCGACTGCGTCCGGGCAGTGCCTCTTCGTGGACTAACGTGGCCAAGGTGCTCGGCGAGAGCGGCCGGCACGACGAGGCCGTCGACGCCACCACGCGAGCGCTGCACCTCGACGGGAGCTTCCACACGCGCTACCAGCATGCGGAGGCGCTCACGTCGGGCAAGCGGCGGGCGGAGGCGCAGGTGGTGTATCGCGAGCTGCTCCAACGCGCCGACGCGCCGACGCAGCCGACGCTTGCGGACGTGCACAACCACTTGGCAGTATCATTGCTCGAATCGGAATCGTACCGCATAGACGGCCGATCGGCTGCCTTCGATGTCCTTGAGGGCCGCGAGAGCGAGCTGTGCCGAGGTGGCCACGACACGTCGGGGGTAGTGCTGCGAGGGCTTACGACGCCGTGCGACGCCGTCAGCGACGCCTTAGCTGCGAGCCGCGCGGCGCTGCGCCTGCGGCCCGCGTGCCGCTACGCGCACGCCCAAAACTATTACCAGGTGCTCGCGACCTCTGATGACCTCTGATGGCCTCTGATGACCTCTGAATGAGAGATTATATCAAAGGAAACGGCCACAGTCCTTATGACTGCTTGTGAAAGAATGTCTTAATGTGTTTTGATGCTGTTTGTACAGTACGTGTGATGTGTATTCATTGACTTGTACAGTTCCGGTATTCATACACCGCCTTCGCGCCGCCGCCTTCGCCTTCGCGCCGCCGCCTTCGCCTTCGCGCCGCCGCCTTCGCCTTCGCGCCGCCGCCTTCGCCTTCGCGCCGCCGCCTAGCGCCTTCGCCTT
>JWZX01002475.1:0-13228 GCA_001275005.1 Chrysochromulina tobinii | reverse complement strand
CTGGTCGTCGTCAGGCATCGCGACGACAGGCGCCGAGACCAGGAGGAGCCGAGGACCCAGGCGAGACGCCAGGAACCAGCGGACCCCCATCGCGAGTGACGATTTCCCCACTGCAAAAAACGTGCGGGGTGGGCGACAATGCTGGCTTCTTTATGAATACACACAACACGTAAGCAGCACAGCTGTGAAGACAATACAATACAATACAGGCCAGGCCTAACATGAGACACATGCAGACGGAGAGCTGAGAAACAGCCATAAAAAGAGAGATCGGCGGTACATGCATTCACAGCCAATGTTTATAATTCGACACCCAAGACAAACAAGAAATTCGACGTTGGTGTTTCCACTTTTCGCAATCTCTCATCGCTCAGAGTCATATTCTTACATGTATTTTAATCGCCAAATGCCGCGACACGGGAGGGAGGAGCCGCACCTGGCCCCTAAATAAACACGTGGCCTACAAAGTGTCCACACAATTATATGTTGGAACCACCACCCGGAAGAGGAAGTGCGTCCGCACGACACTTATTGTACCATGGCTGGTGAGAGCGCTTCTGCGTCCGCGGGCTGTGGGAAGACGAGAGTTCACAACCCCAGGGCACTCTTCACGCGAGACTCCTCGAAGCACGAAGGATGTCAAGGATGCCAAGCACATACGTCCTATTCGCCGCGACGGCCGCCGCCGCGGCCTTGACTCATTACTTGATAAGCAGGCGGCGTCGCGCACTTCCAAGCTCCTCGTATCTACGCCGCGCCCGAGCACGATTCGAGCCTCATCGCGAATCGTCAGAAGATGATCGAGCTCTTCCTCGACGATGTGGCGACGCCATTGGCCCCGCCTCCGACGCGGTCGGCGAGCCCGCAGGCGCAGCTGCGCCTCGTCACTTGGAACCTAAACATCCTCTGTGGCCCCGATTGGAATACGCCCGTCCAGGCTGCCGAGGTTGCCAGCCTGCTAGAGAGCCTCGAGGCCGACGTGCTCGTGCTGCAGGAGCTGCCCAACGAAGCACTCGACAAACTGTGGAGCGCGGTGCTGACGGAGCCGCTGCAGCGCGTGCGCGAGCTGGATGGCCTCCTGCGAGCGAAAGGCTGGACGCTCCTACGCAGCCTCGCCGAGAACTCCACCCTGCTCGCCGTCTCTTCGCGGCTGCAGGTCGAGGCGACGGAGGCCTTCCATCTTGACGATGAGCCGACGGCGAGCCTCAACGGCGACGAGGTGTGGTCCGAGTCTCGGGGCGCGCGATACGCCGTGCTCCGCGTGCCCGCGACCGCAACCGCGCCTTGCTCCTCGATCGCCGTCTACGCGACTCATCTCTCACACAAGGATAGCACGATCGTCCCAAATATGGAGAGCACGATGCGCCGTCCTCGAGACAAAGACCCAAGAGGTGAATGGCTCGCTGTCCCAATGGTCGGTGGCGTGCGTCTGCGCCAAGTGGATGCACTGCTGCGCCATTGGAGCGCTCAGCCGGCGCATGACGCGGGCACGAGCGCACTGGTCCTCGCCGACTTCAATTCACCCGTGCGAGCGCATTACTCCGCCGAGGAGTGGCGTGTCATCGCCGCAGGCCTCCGGTCTCCGCATGTCGATCAGCCACTCGATGACGGCGTGGCGGCTCGGCTGCGCGCGGCCGGCTTCCGCTGCGCGTACGAGCTCGGCGCGCGTAACAACTTTGGCGGCCGCCCCGCGCCGCCGCTCACGCACTGGACAGGCACCACCGTGGACTTTGCGTACGTGAGCGGTGCCGGCGCGGCGTGGGAGGTGCTGGGGGCGTACGCCGTGCACACGCCGCTGTCGGACCATCTGCCGGTGATCATTGATGTGTCGGCGCGGGGGTAGCACACTTCGACTTCCGCCCAAATCTGAAAGGTACGACAAATCGAGTGACACTCAAACTAACCCGCACATCGAGTGACGAGTCCGGGGACTGAGGGAGTTCGCCGAATTTTCAGCTTAGTTTCAGTCTTTCTCAGAGCTCTATTCACGCAGCATATTCGGGCCGCTTCGCACGGTGGTCTTCACTCGCTTGCTCGTGCGCATGATGACCGCGTCCTCGACCGCCATAGCGCTCGTGCGCATCGGCACCGTGCCCTTCATTGCCTACACGGCCCTGTTTGCCTCCGTCTCGCTCGACCTTGTGAGCGTACCTCTGGCATTCAGTGCCACGGTTCGCCTTGCGCTTGTGTGCCACGCGGGCATCATCCTCGCCTTCATCGGCGGGCTGCAGCAGGCGGCCGTTGTGGCGATGGAGGTCGCCCGAGAGTCCTCGACCTCGGAAAGTGTTGCAGCAATCTCGTCCTCCGGCGGATCGGCTCTCGTCGCCGCCAGCATCGCCATCGCGATCTGCGCCTGCGCAGCGGCCCTCGGCGCCGCCACGCGCGGCGCGACCGCGCTCGAGCCGCTCGGGCTCTCCGTCGCATACGGCTGCCAGCTGAGCATCGAGTCCTTTGTGCTACCGTGCGCGCTGCGTCGCATCGTGCTCGCCGACGCTCGTCGTGTGCCCATGCTCATCGCGTCACTCAGCCTCACAGCCTGCGCGGTGGACGCTTCCGTCGAGCCGCCAGTGCTCGCAGCATGCGCGGCGGCGATGGCTGCCCTGGTCACCGCGCTGCACTCGCTCGCCAGTATGGAAGCTTCGTCGGCGCCCGCCGCCGAGAGGCCTCTCTTCGGTGCAGTCGCCGTCGGGACCACGAACCCATGCAAGCTCAGTGCAGTGCGCGCCGCCCTGGCGAGATACCCCGAGGTAGCGGCGGCCAGAGGCACGGGCACGGGCGCCGAGACCGAGAGGGGGTGGAGCGCGCACAAGGTCGCCTCGGGCGTCTCCGAGCAACCGATGAGCCTCGAAGAGACCGCCCGAGGCGCTCGCAACCGCGCCGCCGCCGCGCATGCTGCAGCCGTGGAGATGCATGCTGGAGCGCGAGTGCCGCGCGCGGGTGGCAGCGCGACGACGTCGGCGGCGGCGGCGGATGGGCCGGTGCTCGCGCTTGGCATCGAGTCCGGGCTCTTTGCACTCGAGTACGACGGGCGGCGGCGTTACTACGATGTGTGCGTCGTGTCCGCTTACGACGGCGCGCGCCATCACCTTGGGCTCTCGTGCGCCTTCGAGATCCCACAGCCCATCTTGCGTCACGTGCTCGAGGAGGGGATGGACCTCTCGCAGGCGTGCAACGTGTCGGCCATCACCACCGACCCCAAGATTGGCGAGCACGGCGGGCTCATCGGCCTCCTCTCGTCGAGCCGTATCACGCGCGAGGAGTACACTGTGCAGGCGCTAAACACAGCGCTTTTTTTCGCGGCCGCCGCGGCAAGACCGTGGTACGCCGATTGAGTACTGCGGACTCGTGGTCGAGGTGCATTGAAACTTAGATTGTCGTTTTTGGCGCCGTCGCGGAATTCCAAACTTGGGATCGCACCAATGCGGGGTTGGGACGTCGCACAGGCCTTGAGGATACATGGGGTCTGCCGTAGAGGACCGTCAACCGTGGTGGATTCGTGGTGGGTTCGACCTCGAGACCAAATTTGCCATCTTCCTGGATGAGGTATTCATCAAAGGACCCGACCGTGCAGCCGAGTTTAAGCGAATGATCATCCGCCGGCAGCGCGAGAAAATGGCGAAGAGGCGACCTACCGGCTTCGAGCCGATTCGGCGAAAGACTCTCAACCGCGCGTTGAGGGCAGCGCACAAGCGCGCGGATAACGGAGACACGGAACGCTCATACGGCGGTGGCGGTCAGTCCTCTCGCACATCATGGCGCTCGGGCACATCATCGGCGCCCTCATCGTCTCGGGCGGGCTCGTTTAGCTTGGGGTTCCGACGGCATCTGTCGTATTCCTCGCAGCAGTTGTCCTCAGCTCGCTCAGGAAGCGACGTGGCTTCACAGGGCGCGATCTCGCGGCGCGCGGGCTGGCAACACTCGGGAAGAGTCACGGGTAGCTTTCGAGCCTCGAAAGGAAGCTTTCGAAAGTTCGGGTTGGGCAGCGGGCGGCGGCGCGCGACGGCAAGCGCGGTGAACGCCGATGAGGAGCCTCAGGAAGAGGACGCGCCCGCCGGCTTTGTGGGCATGAGCGGGCAGGTGGATGGCTCGACTGACCGCCCCGAGCATAACGGTGCGATCGCCAAGATCCTGAGCATGGAGGCGGGCACCGGTAAGGTGCTACTCGAGGTGGTCCTTCCAGCGCTCGGCCGTCCGTCTACCGATGTGGGCAGCCGTCTCTATGTCAAGGCGACTCGGCTGCGCGTCCGAACGGCCGATGGGTCATTCCTTGGGCGCGGTCGCGTGCAGCGCGCACATGCGGCGGTGCTCGAGGCGAAAGAAGAGGAGGCATCCGTGGCGGCGCAGCAGCTGCTTGTGGACTCTCTGCGGCTGCTCGTGCACCGCACCCCGTTTGCGGACAGCTTGCGCCGGCAGATGCGTGAGCGCGGGCATGGAGCCCTGATGGGCAACGTTAACGGTCTCGACGAGGACGAGCCTGCACCGCGTGCAGATGCGACCAAGGGTGCCCCGCCCAAGCGGCTTCCGTGGGATAAAATCAACCGGCCCAACATCCTGCTTGAGGAGCGCCAGATTTACAAGGAGCGGGCACGGTTGTGGCAGCTCGACACCGACAGCTTCCGACGAGACCAGGTGGCTGTCTGAAGTGTCTGAGCTTCCAAATCGAGGCAGCTTCCGACGAGACCCCAGGTGGCTGTCTGAGCGGAGCCTGTAGCTGTAGTACTACGTACGGCGCGGTTCAAGACTCTGCGAGGAAAAGCGTGCGAACCGAACTTCTACTCGACACGCAGACACGGAACCGTCGCTACGGTCTTCGACCCCGCGTTGCCTTAGCCGTTGCCGCCAGATCCCAGAACCGTTGAAGCGCGTTGTTGTGACGCCGCCGCCGGGCCACCCGTCCTCAGAGGTCCAGCTCAATAGCACTTGCACGTGATCTTGTAGAATTTGGAAAAGTCCGGCTCGTTCTCGAGGATGAAGCACAGGAAGGCCACAAAGTCGCCTGAGGCACCATTGGGGACGCACTTAAGCTTCACTACCTCTGGCGAGCTGCCACGCCGCTGCATGCGCCCCTCGATGGGCGACGACTCCTCGGCCGCGATCTTGAAGCTCGGATGAGAGTCTTTCGTCAGGCCGTAAAAGTAATCTTCGTATGTGTTCATCATCGGGTCGATCTCGATGATCACCTCAGCATCGCCCATGGAGGAGCAAGAGAGCTCAAAATCCGCATCGGTAGAAGACATGTCCATCTTGTCGATGTTGAACTTGGGTGCGGGCAGCACGAGCTTGGCCGCTTTGGCTTCGGACAGCTTTGGCCCCTCTGCGCCGTAGGAGGCCTTCACTTGCTCGAGGGTCAAGCCGCCCTCCGCAATCTCTTTGACCATGCCTCCCTCATCGTCATATGCCGCCATCAACAACAGCGATTGAGTGCGTCGCGCGACCAGGCGGGCACTGCCTGGAGCTACCATCCAGGCCGTTGTCGTGGAGCATGCAGCCAGCAAGGTTGCCAATATCCTCGCCATGCTCGCTCGATGTCGATCGGTCGCACGGTCGGTCGGACGAGGCGAATTCCGCGAATCTCGCGTCTACCAGGTTTTTTCTACCAGAAAGTCATCACAACGCGGCGAGACGCAAAGCCACCGGTCCCGTGGAGACACACCGTGGGACCACGCTCCACGGGAGGCGCCGACTCAACATGCAGAAAAACCGACTACGGGGTTCATCTTGATCTTCATGCCTTCATAAGCGCGGCCATGGCGAAGTTTTTCGGCCAGAGGCAATGCGCCAGGAGTTGTTCTCGGACACGTATTTACATGTAACGACACGTCCGCGAGGGTCTGGGGATGTCATACTCAAGCGGGGGCGGGGACGCGCGCAGCTACTCCGCACGGACCCCACACGGTAGGTTGGCCTAGCGCCGCCCTGGTGCCTCCCTCGTCGTCCCGTATCAACATACATTCACGGCACACTTCCGGTTGCCGTGTGCACGTGTGCGGTACAGGCGCCCCGGCTCTCCATCGTCCGGTCGCCTCGCGTTCCTCCGCGCCAGTAACCCATGCTTACTCGTTCTCCTCCGACTTGAGGCGCGCGCTAGCGTTGAGCACCTTGATGTTGAGCTGCGCCGCACGCTCCGCAATCTCCTTGCGCTTGCGCGCCGAGACATTGTGCGCAATCTCCGCCGCGTACTTGCGGTTGGACATCAGGAGCACCTCGAGCTCCTTGAGGTTGCTGACGACGAACTTGTACCAGCCGCCCGGCACCCGGTGGCGAGTCTCCTTGTCGGAGCCATAGCCAACCTTGGGCGTCTTGGTCACACCCTTGGCGCTGCGCACACAAGCAGCGCGCGACGGGGCAAGATGAGCGGCGTGCGCGCGCAGCAGGAATAGGACCGCGCTTCCACGCTTCCACACGGAGCTACGACAGACGCGTCAACGGCTGCAGTCATCGTCCACCGAGTGCGAGCCGGCGCGGCCCAATAGTGAGCCCCTCAGCAGCACTGAGCTCCGTACGCTGCCACGCGTCACGCGACGCGAAGCCAGGCGCGCGTCCTTGGCCTGCCCTGCCAGAGGCCTGCCCTGCAGCGCTGGCGCAGACATGGTTCGAGCGGCGGCGGCAGCACGTACCGGCAGCGATGGCGCGAGTCGATACCGCGCGGCCGGCGCCAGCTCGACTTGACCTTGATCTGCTCATCGGACTGGTAGCGCGGGAACTTGAGCGTCCGCTTCTTGATGATCTGCTTGTGCGGCAGCGGGGTGGGCATGGCGACTTTCGGAGCCCGGAGACGTGCCCGGGACGAAAAGAAACGCGCTGACGATTTTTTGTGAAAAGCCCGATGTGCGTCCGAGCGGAAATCGGAACCCTGCACGAAAGCCTACCAAGTAGTTAAATCTGGGGTTTCTCTATTTCGTAAGAAGCGAACTTGACTTGACTTGACTTGACCGCGAACCCGCACATGGCGGACGCCTCCGAGAGCCAAGCTGATGTGCGCTCGCGCCCTCTCGAGACCCCCCATTTGCTGGCCACCACAGCGCGTCCCGCAACATCTCTCTTCCCAAGCCACCCTCGATGCGCCGTCTCTTCCTCGTCCTGCGCCCTCGGCTCCGCGCATGAGAGCACTCTGTCTGCTTGCTCCTACGCATCTCGCTCTGCATCCTGCTGCAGGTACTCCTGCGCATCCGCGAGCAGGGCGGCGCGTTCGAAGCAGCAGGATCCGCGAGCAGGGCCGACGACAAACTCAACGATGGCAACAACTACAAGGGGATGATGGCCCTCGCGGAGTACAAGAGGAGGCGGACAGAGGTGCTCGAGGACCCCGAGGAGAAGAAGCGCGAGGCTGTGGCATCTGCCAAGGCGGCCGATCGGCAAGCGCGAGACGAGGAGGCGCGCCAGCGAGAGGAACGCGAGGCGCAGCGGCGCGAGCGCCTCAAGGCGCAGCTGTCACAGGCCACGCTGCGTGCGGATGAGGAGGCGGCGGCGGTAGCGGCAGATGGAGGAGGAGTGCAAGGAGACGAGGGCGTGGGAGGCGAGGCGGAATCGCTGGGCGCGCAGCCCAAGAAGAAGAAGAAGAAGAAGGCCGCGGCCGGCGAGGTGGGGGCGTTGTCGTTTGATGCGGATGAGGGGTGAACAGATTTGCCGGCGGCCGCGAGGAGGAGGCAACACCGTTTCATAAATTCGGCTAGTCCAACCACCCTCGGTGCGTGAAGGCAACATCGTTTCATACATTCGGCTTCCCTGAGCGTGTTCACACCCCAAGAGGCGTGAACGATCCTTCGCGCCCAACACGGCGGGGCCGGGCGTCCGTTCGCAATGGCGACAGGCGTCAACAAGCACGCGTCCGAGGCGCAGGTGACCGGAGCGGTCAAGCTGCCGCCGGAGGTGACGCGCGTGCTGCAGAAGCAGAAGCGCGTGCAGCGCATCAACAATGAGCACTTCTTCCGATGCCACCCAGAGCTTCGTGCGATGATCGGTGGCTTCATGTCAGCAGTGCTCAAGCAGAAGCCCGACGACCCGACCCTGTTCGCGGAGCGGTACTTTACGCAGCCCGACCTGGCGCGGCAGCTCGGGTACTCGGGCTGGACGCGTCCGCCCACGCCCGAGCCCGAGATCGAGCAGTTCGATAACGACTACGGCCTGGACGACGAGGGCGGCGACGAGTTCGGCGACGAGAGGATGGCGGGCACGACGGAGCTGGACGTGGTGGAGCTCGAGAAGATGCTCATCGGGCTCTTCAAGGAGGCGGACCGCGACGGCTCGGGCGCGCTCGACTTTGGCGAGTTCAAGGAGCTCATGGCGACTGCGGAGCTCGGTATCACTCCCAAGGAGCTTGAGCTTCTGCTCTCCGAGGTGGATGAGGATGCCGACGGCAACGTGACGTACGCGGAGTTCGCGTCGCTCGCGGTCGAGGTGATCCAGACGATGCGCCTCAAGCAGCGCTTCGAGGAGACCGAGGCCATCGAGAGCGAGTACCTTCGCGAGGCGGCGCAGTCGATCATCGGCGTCGTTCCACAGCAGCTGGAGCAGATGGTGCTGCAGACGGCGAGTGCCGGCGGTCTCCTCTCGCGCCTTCAGGTGAAGACGCTCTTCCGCTCGCCGCAGCTCGGCTTGTCCAAGCAGCAGATCAACCAGGCCGCGGAGAGCGTCAAGTACGATGGCGACGGCATGGTGAGCGCTGCGACGCTCGCACCGACGGCGTATGGCGTGGTGGAGCGGGTCGTGATGCGAGCGCTCGCGATGCAGAACCTGGGCGAGGTGGGCGCGGAGCTGACGCGCATGTGCGAGTTCTACGACAAGGAGGAGAGCGGCTACCTGCCCGCGCCGGTGCTCAAGCAGGTCTTGTTGCAGGGCTTCCCCTTCGTCACGCGTCTCCAGGCGAACGCGCTCGTGTCCGATAAGGACGTGCCCACCAACGGAGCCGGCCTCGTCGCGTGGCGTGAGCACCTGCCGAAGATGACGGCGATCCTCAAGGGCATGGGCGACCCGAACGCGATCCGCGAGCGCGCCGAGCTCGCCGCGCGCGCCGACTTCCAGCCCGTGGAGCTCATGAGCGGGAAGGACCATGAAGCCATGAACGAGCTGCTCACCTCGCTCTTCACGCGGGCTGACAAGGACGGCTCGGGTGAGCTCGATACGGACGAGTTTGTCCAATGCATGCTCGCGGCCGACTTTGGCTTCAGCGCCGACGACGCGCTCGACCTGATGGCCATGTTCGACTCAGACGGCGACGGCAAGATCTCGTACCAAGAGTTCTTGAGCCTCGCATACGATTGCCTTGTCCACTTGGCACGCGAGCGCAAGATCATGAACTCGATGATGATGAGCATTGAGGGCGAGGGCATCTACTGAGCCGCCCTCGGCTGAGGCGGCGCCCGCTCGCTCCGCCCCACGGAGTCCTCACTCGGCGGGCCGTCCACGCCAAACCGTCGCCGCGACTCGACGGCCACTGGAGGCCTCACTCGAGGGTTCTGAGCTGAACATTGTGCGTTTGGTGTTATTAGTGCCAGTGTCACGTGCATGAGAATTGAGATGCATGTGGAAAGCGAGAACGGTTTTGCACCGGTCTGACGACTGACCGGTGCGCCGACACCCGAGACCCGATCAAAAATTACTCCAATGTCCAAAGGGGTCTTCGCACAGCGGGGTTCTGGGTTGGAGGCTTGGCGACGACGCTCGACGGACAGCGACAGCTCTCCGCCACATCTGGCAGGGCTGCCGCGTCTTCCGACGCGTCCTCGTGAGCATCCTCGAGACCCCACACGAGGTCGGCGGGTCCGAAGGCGGCGCCGCGGCACGTGGATCGGATCTCCATCGACGAGATCGCGAGCTCCGCCGGACGGTTTGCGGACCACGCGCAGAGCTGCTCGTTGGTATGCTGGAGCAGCTCGAGCCAGCTCGTGCGAGGCCCAAACTCGGCGACTACACGGCGCAGGGCGGCGAACATTGCGCCACGGTAGGCGACGGTGCCGGGGGTCGTGGCGTACCCCCAGAGGAAGTCATGCTCCTCGCACAGGTGCATCCCATCTGCATGCACCCCATCTGCATGCACGCCGCGCCACGGGCCCTCGTCGCTCTCCGCGTCGTCCAAAAAAGGCAGGCCCTCCGCCATTGCCTCGTCCAAATAAGGCAGGTTCTCCGCCAAACACGAACGCTTCTCAATCACGTCGAGCTGCTGCCCGTCGTCCGGCGTCCCCGCCTCGAGCTGTGCACCAAAGAGTCCGCTGTGAAGGCTGCGCGTCCCCGCCTCTCCGCTCCTCGTCGCGTCCCCAGCATCGAAGCTGAGCATCGAAGCCTCGCCACGCCGGCACGCCTGTATGAGGAAGACCTTCGGCTTACCCTCCAACGCGGGCGCCGCACGCGGCGCGAGCGCGCCGAAGAGCATGCGGAGCGACGAGCGCCGCCCGTCCTGCGCGAGCAGCGCCGCCTCCGACCCATGCGCCATGAGCGCCACTACGGACGATCCGTGCGCCTCCCAGCCGGGCTCGGATCCATGAGCGAGCAAGCTGGCATGCAGCTCGGAGGCGCTCGGGTTCTCGACGCAGCGCACCGTGTAGCCCAGAGCACGGAGCGCCTCACGCGCGTCGCCCAGCTCGGCGCTCGCCCCCGACTCTCGCCCGAGGCCGACCGAGATGACGAGCGCACGACCGGCCGAGGCGCATCTGCCGTAGGCCAGCCCTGCCTTGGGCTCGGGCACGGGAGGACAAGTGGGCTCATGATGCGCTGGGCGGGCCGTCGCCTCCTCCTCGGAGAGCCCGAGCTCGTTCGCGAGACGTCGCCCGAGCGCGCGCAGCGCCGACGGCCTTCGCGCCGCCGCGGGGGTCCATTGCCAGCCAGGCAGCTCATTGAGGGCCTCGACACGCTCGGCGGTCAGCCTGCCGGACGCGCGCGCCTCGCGTTGTCGAGCGGCCCAGCGGCGGAGCGAGTCGGGGAGCGGCTCACCGGTGCTCAGCGCGGCCGCGTACGCCGCCAGCCCCTCCTCGAAGCGCGCCGCCAGTGGATCGAATTCAAAGCCGAGGGCGAGCAGCGCGTCCCGGCGGCGGATGGGCAGCGCATCACTTCGGTACAGCACGCGCTGGCGCCCGACCCACGTGCCGAGAGGTGGCGAGGGCGCGTACGCGCTGGGCACGTTGGAGTGGCCGTGCGCGGCGAAAAAGGCCTCCAGCTCCTCGTAGCGCAGCTGCCACTGATGCTCGAGTGGGTCCCACACAAAGGAGACGGTGTCGAGCTGGTCGATCACGTCCTGCGAGAGGCTGCCCTGACGGCGCAGCGTGCGCTGGCGCGTCGCCCACCGGACTAAGGACGCGTCGTGCCCGAACTGGACCGATGGCGCCGCAACCCCGTGCTCCTCCGCGATGCGAGCCAGCTGGGCAAGCCGCTGACGCAGCGGGCTCACCCCGCTCGCCGAGGGCGACGCGGTCGGCGCAAAGGTGGTGACCTTGAGCTCGCTCAAGGCGAGACCAACCGCGCGGCGGCAGGCCATATTTGTGGGCACCGGCGCCAACAGGGTCGACGGTGCGAGCGCCCATGCCACCGCGCAGTTGATGAGGAATGCAGTCAGCATGAGCTTCCCGGTGGGTGGCTTGCGACCCTCGCTGCCTCCATGGGTTGCGCCAAGAGGCGGGTCTGTGGAAAAGGGCCTTGCCGATGTGTCCATAGATTGCTTTCGCCATCAATGAACTCGGGGCGCCGCCCCGAGTCGATTGCCGCATAGATGGGTCTATGGACACATTCCTATACCCCCCTATTAGGAAACGCGCCGTACCGAGCGCATCTGCCCTCCGTTCGTACACTTATTCGGATTTCACCTCATATCCCCAATCATTACTCCAACTCCTACCTTAACTCCAGCTATAGCCCCAAATCCGAGTCCAACTCCAACTCCAACTCGAAACTCCAACAACAACTCCAACTCCAACTCCATAACGGTCAAGTTTGCCTCGGAGGATCCAGCTGGGGGTGCAGGTGTGCTGTGCTGGCACACTTCTTCGTGCACTTCGAAAAGAATTTCCCCTTTGCAAGTCCAGGCAAGTCTCCTCCAGGGTCTGCATCCGAACTCTTTTCTCGTCGCCGCGCCAAGTCCGCTTCGCCGATCCGAGTGTGTGCGATGCCCAGCACGGACCTGCTGCGCGCGTGGGTGGCCGATCGCGTGACCGAGCTTGAGGGGCTGCGCGATGACGTGCTCATCGACATGGTCATGCGCAGAATCGAGGAGGACTCTGACTGGGACCGTCAGAGCTTCGAGGCGAGCGTGAGCATCCTGATGGGCGAGCGTGCGCAGGGCTTCACGGCGGCGCTGTGGACATTCCTCGGCCGCAACGACGACGGGACGTCGCAAGGTGTACCACCGCCATCCACGGTGGAGCGAGCGCGGCCGACGGCGGCGCCGCTGCCCCAATCGGTGCTTGACGGAGGAGGTGGCCGAGGCGGCGGCCAAGGAGGAGGAGGGTCCGTAGTCGGTCCGCAGCAGCCGCAGGCGACGGGCGGCGGCGGCAGGGGCGGCTACCAGGACGGCGAGGGCGAGGGCCAGGAGGAGGAGGAGCATTACGAGGACGAGGGGGTGGACTTTGAGGAGGCCGACGACTATGACGACCCGCGGTACGGCGAGGAGGACGACGAGGAGGGGGAGGAGGAGGGGGAGGAATATTATAACGAGGAGTATGCCGACGAGGCGGTCGCCAATGGCGACGCGCTGCCCACGCCACCGGGCGGCGGCGACGCCGCTTCGATGCCTCCCGCCGCGCCGCGCTCCAAGCTCGACCAGCCTTTGCATGCAAAGCTCGACCAACCGACATGGCAAGCAAACGGCGCGCCGATCGGCGGCGGCGGCGGCGACGAGGGCGAGGGCGGCGACAAGGGCGGCGGCCCTCTGCTCAACGGTGGGATCGCCCGGCTCTCGGGCGGCGTCGGCGTCGAGGCGCCGCTGCTGTACCCACCGACATGGCCCACGACGCCGTTCATTCCCGCGCACGCGGACTTATTGCCGCCGGCCCTCGCGCCGGCGGTGGCGGCGGCAGGCGGCGGCAGCAGCGGTGGCAGCGGCGGCGGCTCAGCGGGCGGCCTGGCGCCCCCAAGGGCCGGCGACGACGCGGCTGCCGCCGCAGCCCTGAAGCCCGATCCCACCACCCTCGTGAGCGAACGACTCAAACTACTGAGCGTGAGCGCCGTCTTGGGCGGCGGGACGGCGGCAGCCGGCGGCGGCGGCGGCGGCGGCGGCGGCGGCGACGGCGGCGGCGGCGACGGC
>JWZX01002474.1:0-29518 GCA_001275005.1 Chrysochromulina tobinii | reverse complement strand
GCACGGCCGTGGCTGCATCCGCTCAGGACGGCGCTGCTCCTGCGCCCGCACCCGCTGCCTCGAGGCGAGGTCCCTCCAACGCTCAGGACGGCGCTTCAACGGCATCGCCGCCGCAGCAACCACCGCCGCGTCCTCAGCAACAGAGCAACATCCCGCCGCCGCCGCGCCGAAGTCCGCCACCGCCGCCGCCGCCGCTGCCCCTGAGCTTTGACGAGCCCGAGCGGCCAGACGCAATCTCCCGACAGAGCAGCGCGCGAGTGCGCGCCGCGGAGGAGGAAGCCATCGACGAGGCGCTCGGCTGCTCTTTCAGCGCCGACCAGCTCGCGGCTAAGTTGCTCGGCGCCTCCGGTGTGGAGGACGTGGGCAACTTCTTCAAGTCGGTCGCGGCGGTCTCGCGCGCGGAGGAGGTGCTGGTGGCGCAGCACCGCGAGGCGGTCGAGGCGGACGAGCTGCTGCTCGAGCAGGAGCGAACGATGCTCGCCGACCTACAGCAGCCCGATGGCTGCTCTGTCGACGAGTACGCGGGCGCGCTCGAGAAGGTCCTCGCGGCCAAGCAACGCATCGTCTCAGAATTGCAAGGTCGGCTCGACGCTCTGAAGGAGATGATGGCCAGGGAGGAGGAACTCTCCGCCACGGTCAAGCAGGTGCCCCTCCTGTGAGCACGCGCGAGGCGCTGCAGCCTGGAGCACAGGATGTGGGCGCGCCCGCTTCTGTGTCCTGACCGGGCCTTTGACGATGTCGGTGCGATCATGGGTCGGGTGGTGCTGGAGAAGGGTGTGGGCGCTAACGGCGCTTTTCGAGCTCGGAGAGGAGACCCGGGACACGTGTCGATGACGATCGCGCAAGATCCACAAGATGTAATTTGTTTATGATGAATTTATTATTCGTAATTTTATGTCGTTGTCCTCTAGGCACTAAACGGTAACGACCCAAAGTCGAAACAGCAAACACTAAACCGAACGCGGAACGGTAGTACGGGAACACCGCGATATCTTTCACATGAAGATGTTCCTTACTCCGACTTCGCGTCGGGCACGACCGTAGTGACCGGGCGCGGCCGGCGGAGCACGACCCATGGCCCCGTTCCTGACGCGATGCGCCCAAGGCCCGCGAGGATCTGCACGACGAAGAGCACGGCAAGCGCGCTCCACAGCTGGTTGAGCGAGAGCGCGCGCGCGCCGCGCTGACTCCAGATTGCCACCAGCGAGACCGCGGACAGCTGCGCGGCCCACATCGCCGCCGCCGAGGCGCGCCAGTCAAGTGCACCCATCAGAGCGCCGCTCACTGGATACGCGAGCCCCTTGAGGGCTTGGCACGCGAGCACGAGCGGCATCACGCCGTACGCGGCGGCGCGCACCTCGGGGATCGTCGTCAGCCCGTTGACCACCTCGCGTGAGTAGCGGAAGGTGAGTAGCGAGAGAGTGCCCGCGACGGCGCCACCCACGAGCAGCCCGCGAGATACAATCTGGCGTGCCACGGCGGTGCGCGCGGGCGCGGTGACGTCGGTGCGCCCAAGCTCACGCGCGAGTAGTGTCTGGGTGGCGATGGCAACCGACTCGGCGATCTGCGTCGTCGCCACGCCCAATTGGAAGCAGAGGTTGTGTGCTCCGGAGGCGACTGCGCCGAGCCGAGCCGCCTCGCGCGCGCACACCGAATAGGCCGAGATCTTTCCAATCGAGCGGAGGAAGACGAGGCTGCCCGCCGAGAGGTACATCCGGAGCCCCGCGAGCAGCGCCGGCAGCCCGCCAGGGGGCACGAAGAGACCCACGATCGGCCAACCGCTCACGCCGACTCGCTCGGCGGGGCGCTCGGCCCCGGAATAGCCCACCTTGAGCTTGCGCTGGAGCGCCAGGAGCAGCGGGACGAGCGCGATCGTCTGCGCCATCGCCGTGCCCGCCGCTGCGCCCGCTGCGCCCATGCCGCAGTTGAAGATGAGGAGGGGGTCGAAGATGGCGTTCAGTCCAGTGAAGGCGAGGGCGCATGCGAGGGGCGTCGTCGTGTCGCCCAGGCCGCGGAAGATGCCGTTCGTGGCGAGCCAGAGCGTGGCCGCTGGCGCTCCGAGCGAGCAGATGCGCAGGTAGGCGAGCGCGGAGGGATACATGGCCGACGCCGGCGTCACCAGGCTGAGACGCAGCACACCGCGCGCAAACACGAAGAAAAAGGCTCCCTGCACGACGCCAACGACGAGGGCCAGCAGCAGCGCGGTGGAAACGGCGTTGGCGCGCACGGTGGGGCCTTCGCCGTCCTTGGCCGCGACGAGCGAGATGGTCGTTCGGAGCAGCGGGTCGTTGTAAAGTTTGGAGACGCTGTACTGCGCCGCGATCGCAACGCCTGCTCCTCCGAGAGCGTCCTTGCCCAGCCTGCCGAGGTAGGTCGTGTCCACGAGCCGTGCGAGCGGCTCGGCCGAGAACTGAAGGAACGCGGGTGCAGCGATGAAGAGGAACTGCCGATCGATGTCCTTGATCTTCTGGGAGCCTTCCGCGGGCGGCGGCATTGGCATGCAAAGCTGTGGCTGAGCGACAGCGCGCGCATGGACGGGGCGCATGAGCAGCCGAACGCCGGAGTAAGCGACGCAGCCTTCACTCTGCAGGCAGATGAGCACGAGCAGGAGGAGTGAGCCCGCCATGGGACGGGTGCTCGATTTGCCACTATCGAGCGATCTCGGAAAATCTCCTCGGGAAATCGGACCCCCAGTGGTTTCCTTCATACGCGAGCTTGGTGAGTCTGGGGTGTTCTTCAGAGACCTCATTTTTTCCCACATCATCAGAATGCTGCGTGACGCCCAAAGTTACGCAGCTGTGAACTCAACGTGAAGGTGCCAGGTCACAGGGACGGTATCCATCATGGAACCAGATCGGGGGGGATACGGAGAGCCCTGGGTATGGGGCGTCTCCGCCGTTTGGGGGGATGGGGCTGCCCGGGGGAAAGCCTCATAGGCACCCGGGTATGCGGTTCGTATGCCGCCCGCGCGCGGGCTGATGCTGCTCTATTCGGCGAGTGAAGTATTGCCGGTCTCTGCGGCATGCTCCGAGAATGTGCCGACGGTCTCCTGTCGGCGCTTTCGAATATCGATGCGCGTCAGTTCTGGGAGTGTTATGTAACAAACACTCGCGCCATACGGGAGCAGGAGCACGACGACGGCTTTGAGCCCTTTCGCATGTGCACCTACGGCCCTTTAGCGCGGGCTTACCTCCGAAACCTGGCGTTCGTCCCAGAAAAGATCCCGGAGAAAACCCCTTCGGGCCCCAAAATCCCGGGCTTTATTGCGGCGCGTGGGGGGCATAAGGCCGTGCGCCGCGGACGGCGAGGCTCGGGGCTCAAAACCGCAGTCCTTGCGTCGCTGCTCGGTTGCGGCTTGGCGATGCCTGCTCGTGATGGCTACTCGGCGCAACAAGCCTCGGTGCCGTACCCGCGGGCGATCCTCTACGACGGCCTGCCGGCTGAGTACTTGCCTCTCATGGACGAGCTCATGGGCAATCGGCTGGCGGTCAAGTCGATGGGCAAGGTCGTCATCGCCTTCGAGAAGTATTGGAAGCCCCTCACGGTGGAGTTCGGATGGCCCGAGATCATCCTGACGGACGACCCGGAGCGGGCAGGCAAGTTGGCCACCTTTGTGCTCCGTATGCTCGAGAACAAGAAGTTGGTGGCGGACTCGATCCAGACGTACGTGTGGGGCCTCCGGTGGAAGATGAAACTCGAGCACCAGGCGGACCCCGTGTTCGGCGTGATGCACTGGCACGACTTTATGGTGAGCGTTCGCGTACGTGCACACGTTCCGCACGAGCCTAGACGGGCCCTCCCGATGCGCCTCATTCTGGCCATGCTCGCGACGGTGGACATGGACGAGTTTTGGGAGGTCCAATTTGCGTTCTTCCTCATCATTTTGCTGGGCACCTTTTCCCGCTCCGAGTGCCCCTGCCCGAAGACCTTCACGGGCAAGGATCGGTGGGACCCCGACAAGCATTGGATGGTGCGTGACATCGCTATCCAGCTCGTCGCCGGTGCATACGTTCTCGCGATCCGCTTCAAGGCTATCAAGCAGGATCGCCGTATCGAACGCCCGGAAGCACGTGGAGATCATCGACTCGAAGTGGCACGAGGCGGGGCGGCCAAGGGTGGTAACGACTTCTCCTACATCGGGGATGCGCCCGGACATGAGCTCAGTCCCTTTAAATGGTACGCGGCTCTCATGCGTTTTTACACGGGCCCAAGGGACGCGGATTCCTCTTTCTTCATGGCGAAGGACAGAACTCGGCCCTACACCTACTCCGCGGCAATGAAGGACCTCAAGGTTATGCTCGCCCGGGTGTCGCCGGATGATACGGACTTTGGCTACCATGGCGTGCGCGTCGAGGGCTGGAACCGCGCGTCGGCGGATAACGCGGAGTTGGCAGAGGCCCACGGAGGCTGGAAGCCGGGCAACGCGTCTCGCTACTCTCGCTTCAACCTGGGGGATGTGTTCAACATCTTCCCGAAGATGGTCCAGGCGCCCGAGCCCGTCGTTCCAGTGGTCGCGTGCTGGGCGACGGCGCCCCCCGAGGGCAGTGATGGCGAGGTCGAGGACGACGAGGAGGACGAGGATGTCGAGGAGGAACATGAGGAACCCGCGCCAGTGGCTATGCCAACGCCCGGGGTTAACCTGCAGCCTGGGGATGCGCTTGTCGGAACCGAGGCCATCGCGTCGCCTATCGGACGGGCGCTTAACCGGTTGCATCGGCTCCTCAATTGAGGCGCAAATTCTACCCGATGGCTCAATCGGGCTTCGGGGGAACGTTCAGCCCGCAGGGTCTTGGGGTCGTATTTGGGCTGGATCTTCGATCTTGGGTTGTCGCGCTCACCAGGCTGCCTTTGTGTAGTTTGATGAACCTGCAATCACCAACCTACGCGACCAAGTTTACAACGGTAGAAACAATTTCGTCACTAAATGACGCGAGTGTGACGTGTGCGAGGTGTTGCCCTTCACGTATTGAGAAAGGGTCAGTTGAATCGACACACAAGGTGAGTTCTTTGGGGTGTTGTGAATGAACTTTCGTCACGTCGCTCCGTCACCCTCGCGACGGAACGCCACGAGCACCGTCCTCCAAAGCAAGGCTCGATGTCCAAGCTCGATCCACGCCTGCCGCATCGGGTGCAGGAGTGGGCAAGCACGCAGCCCAACGCCTTCGTGAGCGAGCGCGACGCCGACGCCATCGTCGCGTGGCTGCGCGCCCAGCGCGGCTCTGACTACGCGCGCAAGCCCGTCGACGGCCTGCGCAAGCAGGTGGTGCGCGTCATCGGCCAGCTGCGCGCTCCTCCAAAGGCGAGCACGCCGGGCACGCCCGAGTGGTCGATTGATGCCTCGCCGGACACTGCTGCTGCAAACAGCACTGCGGGCAGTGGCTCGAAGCGGTCACTCGAGGCGGCATCGGCCGCAGCAGGCATGGTGCCACACCTCGCCAGCGCCAGCAAGGTGGCCAAGACGGCCGCATCCGGCGGGCGTGAGACGATGCCAAGCGGCGGCGCGGGCTTCAATCTGCTCAACGCAAGTCTGCGTGCCTCGCCAGCCGTCACCGCCGCCGCCGCCGCCGCCGCCGCCGTCGCTGCTGAGTCTCCAGCACCTCCAAGCTCAGACAAGCCGCCCGCCGAGGGGAGCGGCAGCAGCAGCGGTGCCGCCGGCGCCGGCGTATTGCAGCAGCAGCAGCAGCAGACGCCGACGCCCGCGCCCTCGGCGACCGATCCGATGGCAGGCGAGCCTAGCGCCAGTGCACGCAAGCAGAGCCGTCGCGAGCGGAAGGCAGAGCGCCGGCCAGGCGGCGCGCGAGAAGCTCAAAGACAAGGCGGCGGTGCGAGCAACCCCGGCGGTGGCTCGACGTCGGGCTCGCTCGGCTACGCGTCGCTCGGCGGCCTCGAGCACGTCTTACAGGAGGTGCTTGAGCTCCCTCTGATGACCACTGATGACCGCTGATGACCACTGATGACCACTGATGACTTATTGATGACTACTGATGACCACTGATGACTTATTTATGACTTATTTATGACTTATTGATGACCACTGATGCCCACTGATGACTTATCGATTGCCTCCCTCATCAGGTGCGCGAGCTCGTCGAATACCCGCTGACGCACCCCGAGATCTATGCGCATCTGGGAGTGGAGCCGCCGCGTGGGCTGCTGCTGCACGGACCGCCCGGCTGCGGCAAGACGCTGCTCGCGTGCTCGATCGCTGCGGAACTCGGCTGTGCCTTCCTGCGTATCTCGGCGCCCGAGGTCGTCTCGGGCATGAGCGGCGAGTCCGAGGCGAAGATTCGTCAACTCTTCCAGGAGGCGGCGACGCTCGCGCCTGCGCTCATCTTCATCGACGAGATCGATGCGATCGCGCCCAAGCGCGAGACCGCGCAGCGCGAGATGGAGCGGCGGATCGTCGCGCAGCTGCTCACGTGCATGGATGAGCTCTCTTTTGCCGCCACCGGAGGCCAGACGGTCATCGTCATGGGCGCGACCAACCGCCCGGATGCGATCGACCCGGCCCTCCGTCGGGCGGGCCGGTTTGATCGCGAGATCGCGCTCGGCATCCCCGACACGGCGGCGCGCGAACGCATCCTGCGCGTGCTCTGTGAGCGCATGCGCCTCGCGGGAGATCTCGATCTGGGCGCGCTCGCCAAGCGGTGTAACGGCTTCGTCGGTGCGGACCTCGCCGCGCTGTGCAAGGAGGCGGCTGTCGTCGCCGTCAACCGCATCTTCGGAGACCTCTTCGGGGTCAGCGGGCTGACGAATCCCGAGCCGTCCGACGGGCTGACGAATCCCGAGCCGTCCCTGACGAATCCCGAGCCGTCCGACGGGCTCGGGCTCTCCGGGCAGGCGCCGGTTGTTGCGGCGGCGGCCGGGGTGCCGTCGGGGTCGGCGCCGGGGGCGGTGGGGGCGGGGGCGACGAGGGGTGCGATGGCGACGGCGACGACGGACCTGGCAGCTGCCGCAGCGGCTGCCGACAACGACGACGACGAGCCGATGGCCGAGGAGGACGAGGCAGCGGCGGCCGCGGAGCACGCACCGGCCGGCGAGGAGGATGAGGACGACGAGGAGGATGAGGACGACGCCACCTTGACGAGGATGAGGGCGACGCGAGCAGCCGCCCCTGCAGCACTCTCGTCCGAAGAGGCCGCCGCCGCCGCTCACGTCCCGCTGCCCTTCGGCGGCGCCGAGGCGGATGCTGGCGCAGGTGCGTCGTCGTCGTCGTCGTCGGCCTTGGTTGTGGTACGTCGAGGGCTACCGGTCGATCAACGCTCGCACCGCTCGCGGCCCCTGAGCGCCGATGCATTGACGAAACTCGCGATCCGAATGTGCGACTTTGAGCAGGGGCTGCTCAAGGTGCAGCCGTCAGCACGGCGCGAGGGGTTCGCCACGATCCCCGACGTCACCTGGGACGAGGTGGGCGCTCTGCAGGAGCTCCGCCACGAGCTCCACCACGCCATCATCGAGCCCATCAACCATCCCGAGCGCTTCGAGGCCCTCGGGCTCAAGCCGAGCTGCGGCGTGCTGCTGCACGGCCCGCCCGGATGCGGTAAGACGCTGCTCGCCAAGGCGATCGCCAACGAGTCAGGCGCCTCCTTCATCTCCGTCAAGGGCCCCGAGCTCCTCAACAAGTACGTGGGCGAGTCGGAGCGCGCAGTGCGCCAACTCTTTGCCCGCGGGCGGGCCTCCTCCCCGTGCGTAGTCTTCTTCGATGAGCTCGACGCGCTCGTGCCCCGGCGCGGCGGCGACTCGTCCAACCAGGCGTCGGAGCGCGTCGTCAACCAGATGCTCACCGAGATGGACGGGCTCGATGGCAACAAGCAGCTCTTCGTCGTCGCGGCGACGAATCGACCCGACATGATCGATCCCGCGATGCTGCGCCCGGGGCGGCTTGATAAGCTGCTGTACGTGCCGCTGCCCACCCCCGCCGCCCGCGAGGACATCCTACGCACCGCCTCGCGCAAGATGCCCCTCGACGCGAGCGTCTCGCTCGGCTCGATCGCGCGCGACCGCCGCTGTGAGGGGTTCTCGGGCGCCGACTTGAGCGCCCTCGCGCGCGAGGCAGCCGTTGGTGCGCTCAAGGCATGCACGGGCGACACACGGCCGGTGGTGACGAGCGCCCACTTCGAGGCGGCCTTCAGTCACGTCTTCCCCTCCGTCTCGCCCCACGAGGAGGCTAATTACCTACGCGCCGCCGAGAGGCTGCGCAACGCGCGAGCCAAGACCGGCGCCAACACGGGGGCGCGCGCCAAGGCCGAGGCGAACGACATGGGAGCCGCCGCACCCGCTGCGGGCGGCAAGCACGCGGACGGAGCTGACGGTCACGGAGCGGCCGAAGGCGTGCCGAGTGGCGCCAGAGGCAGTGGCGGTCTCTTCGGAGGCGCTCCGGCTGCTGCTGGCGGCGGCCTCTTCGGCGGCGCGCCGACGCCGCACTCTGCGACGCCGCCGTCCGCCCCCTCTGGCGGCCTCTCCGGCGGCGCGGCGGCGCCCGCCCCGGCCTCTGGCGCCACATGAAAAAACTGCCTTCTGGCCTGACTTGTCCGCGACTCCGCGTGTGTACGTCGGCTCATATTTCAAGCACTGGTGCATTTTGCCCTGAACATGATTGTTGTTTGCTCCCTAAAATAACATACACCTCCTTTGACTAGGCTTCCTAATACGCATCCTAGACCAGAGCAGCGTTGCGGGCTACGTGTTTTCAACGGTGCCTGTTGAGGACGGTCACAACCGCCAGAGCGGGACGGCGCGTGCAACTTCCTCTCGCTCGGGGCATGATGGCAGCGTTCGGTCACGCCTCACGCCTTGGGTGCCTTTACTCCGGGGAGCAGGCGCTGCGCGAGTGGCGTGGTCGGCCACAGGTTCGCGAGGCACCACGAGAGCGTGAATGTCGGGATCACGTCTGTGAAGGGCAGGATCTCCTCGAGGAACCCGAAGCCACTGATGAAGTTCGACTGGAAGAGCAGCTTGAGCAAGCCCGCCTCGAGCGGCGCAAAGCCGAGGTCGGTCAGCTCGCCGAGGACGGGGAGCGCCTCGCTCGCGTCGCCGGCTACGTCGAGCGCGATGCACAGCGCAAGCTTGGCCCATGCAGACGTGCTGATCGCCTCCACGTCCGGCTTGAGCTCCCGGGAGACCGTCTGGCCGACCTTGTCGAGGACGGGCTTCTCGATGGCGCGGCGCACCTCGTTGATGACGTAGCGCGCGATCAGCGCGAGCAGCAGCCCCTGCAGGAAGGTGTGGCTCTGCTGGAAGGCAGCCACCTTGCTGAGCAGCGAGTCGGGGTCGATGGTGCTGACGTCGGTACCGCCGTCGAGTAGCGCGACCGCGTGCGCGCGGCGGACTACACCAAAGGGCGTGGCCGTGGGCAGCAGCCTCACGGGTGCCCAGCAGCCCGCCCCTCGCACGAGTATCGTCGCGAAGAAAAAGGCGGCACGCATATCGTGAAATCCGCAACAAACCGTTGACGCTCGGCTTTCCTGTTCAGATGTTTCCAGAGACAGGAGGCGAGGTTGGCGAGGGTATCTCGGTGAGGGTGCGCTCTGAAGTCGTTTCTTTTCCCCCCACGCCAAAAAAGCACCAGCCATCCAGCTACTCTGCTCAAGCGGCGCCTCTCTGCACAAGGCTTTCCAGGCCGTCTCAACGCCGTCCGCGCGTTCAGGCCCTAGTCGAGCAGCCACGGCTACTGTGGCTATCCCTCCCTCGCCGGCCGTTCACGGACCTGCCGGCCGGATGGCGCTCACGCACACAGAAAGATCAGCATTCAGTCATTGGAGCGCCTCATCAGTCGGCCTGCTTTCAGCGTCTGCGATCGCCTCCCAGCATGCGGCGGCGATGGGCAGCAGCGGAGTGGCGCGCCCGGCGGCGCGGTCTGCTTCTGACCCGCGAGTGCCTGACGCCATGCAAGTGGAGCCGAGCAGTGCAGCAGCGGTGGCGCTGTCATCGGCGTCATCATCCGAGCAGGCCACCACCAGCTCGGAGGCGGGCCCCTCGGGCGCGCAGCCGGGGGCAACGACCGACGCGCCGATGTCGGACGTTGGTTTTCCGCCGCGGCCCCAGCGCAAGCACTCCGACGCGCCCGTACGCAAGCTCAGTGTGAGCTTGATTGACACCTACAAGCTCATCAATCAGGTGCGCAGCCAGATTTGGAGCCGAGCCGCGCGGAGTGCGGGACGACGGCAGCGCGCCTCCCGGGGGGGGGGGGGGGGGGGGGGGGGACTTGCGACCGGCGCGCGCGCCGGGGACGGCCGGCCGACGCCGCAGGTCGGCCCGTGCGCAGGCGGGCAGCAGGCTGATTGGCCCAAATCACCCTGCCACTCACCCGTCCATCACCTCGCTCGCCACTGACGCTCTCCTGTCTGCGCCTCTGTGCGCGCACCCCACGCTCGTGTCTGTCGCTACTTAGGTGTACTACGAGAAGCGCAAGCGGAGGCAACAGGAGAAGGCAGAGACCTCGGCCTCCGCCTCTGGTGGCAGCAAGAAGGAACGCAAGGGCTCGATCAACAACGGTGCGCGCACACGCGCGCGCGATGGCTGCGTGATGGTCCCTCGGGCTGATGATCATCAGAGCTCATCAGCGAGGTCATCACTGAGGGACTGAGGGGTGGGCGCGGGACGGCGGGACGGGACGCCCCGACAGCGGATGCCGAGGCAGCTGGAAGGCCGTGCGGCGCGGACGCCGAGGTCGCCCCGCGGCCGCCGGTGGAACTGCACGGAGGTTGCGCGGAAGGCGTCGGCGTTCGCGCGCCCGCGCTACCCCCCATGGACCCCCATGGCCGCCGCTGATGAGCGCCCTGATGAGCGCCCTGGGTGATCCAGCCGCACAGCCGGCCGCGCGCCGAGCGCAGCGCGCTCGTGTGCTCAGCCACCCCCTCACCCCTCACCCCACCCCATCTCCCCCTCGTCCGGCGCAGGCTACGACGACGAGCACTACGACTACATTGTCAAGAGCGGCGAGCTGTTCAATGAACGCTACGAGGTGTCGACGGTGATTGGCAAGGGGTCCTTCGGGCAGGTGGTCAAGGCGTACGACAACCACCGTGGCGAGTCGGTGGCGATCAAGATCATCAAGTCGAAGAAACCCTTCCTGCAGCAGGCGAAGACGGAGATCGAGCTCTTGCAGTTCCTGAACCAGAAGGACCCGACGGACACAGCGTGCATCGTGCGGCTGCAGGAGCATTTCATGTTCCGAGGGCACCAGTGTCTCGTCTTTGAGATGCTCTCGTACAACCTCTATGACCTGCTGCGGCACACCACATTCAAGGGCGTCTCGCTCAACTTGATACGAAAGTTCGGCAAGCAGATCCTTAAGGCACTCTGCTTCCTGGCGCTGCGCGACGTGTCCGTCATCCATTGCGACCTCAAGCCCGAGAACATCCTGCTGCGCCACCCGAAGCGCTCGGCGATCAAGCTGATCGACTTTGGCTCGTCGTGCCGCGACGGGCAGACGGTCTACAGCTACATCCAGAGCCGCTTCTACCGCTCACCCGAGGTGCTGCTCGGCTGCCCCTACTCGACGGCCATCGACATGTGGTCGCTCGGCTGCATCCTGGTCGAGATGCACACGGGAGAGCCCATCTTCAGCGGGCAGGATGAGACAGACCAGATCGTCAAGATCTACGAGCTCCTCGGCCCGCCGCCGACGCACATGATCCAGCAGGGGACCAAGGGGCTCAAGCACTTCCGCCGGCAGGAGCAAGGGCTCGGGTACACTCTGCGCGACCCACCGCGCTCGCTCAAGGTGCGCTCGATCAACGACGTGCTCGGCGTCGAGACGGGCGGCCCGGACGGTCGACGCCTCAACGAGCCCGGGCACTCTGTGACGGACTACCTGAAGCTCAAGGACCTGATCATGAAGATGCTCGCGTACGACCCCGCCGAGCGTATCACGCCCTTCCAGGCCATCTCGCACTCCTTTTTTGGGCAGACCGAGTGCGCCGAAGTCCAAACCGAGGCGCCGTCGAGTGCGAGCGCGACGGGCGACGCGGGGACTGGCGCCAGCAGCGGCGGGCTCGCCGCCATGGCGGCCGGCGGCGGCTTGGGCAGGTGAACGGGCGCCCGCCGCCGCCGCTGCCGCAGAGGCACGCAGTCAGCAGCAGCGACGTGTGCTCGCTCGGAGCGAGATCGTGGCGAGATCGTGACTCCTACGTCTCTACAGACCTCCGCCCGAGCTGGCAGAGGTCTTGTGGCAACGGAGGTCTAGCACACACAATGAATACAAGCAGCCTTGCATGGGGGGGCGCTGCGCGTGGAAGATGCGGTCCACGTAGAGCACGGCGCGGCACATTGGGAGCAGAGGGAACGCGCGCGCATCACGCGGGGTTGGGGCACGGATGGCATGGGATGGACGAGCCTGCGAGATGCAGGACGGGTTCGACAATATAAGCGGTCTGAGAAAGCCGGGAGTGCGTTTTGACATTTGAGTTTTGTTATCTAGGGTTTGAATAGCGTGGGTGAAGTTCGCCCGGCCGTACACATGGCCGTACACCGGTTAGCCGCGCGCCCCGCGGCACCCGTGCACGGAATCGAACACGGAACACCTCGTGCAGCTGCGTGGCTGGTGCGCTGCAGTTGCGGTACGCAGCGGTGAGCGGTTGTGTACAGTGCCGAGTGCGGTCGTGTAGTCCGCTCTGTAGACTGAGTGTTCACGGTGTCGTTCAACGCTCAAGTGAACAAGTCCGCGTCAAGAAGCAAGAACGGCCCGCCCGCCTGGCCGACACGATGCATCTTAAGATCAAGATGCAGCCCAGATTCCGGGAGAACCCCGAACGCTCGGGAGCTCGACGCATGCCACATATCGCGCCACCCGCGCCACCAGAGAATCCACGTTCACTACACCTCTACAGCTCAACTACGCGTCATGTCCCTTCGTCAATCGTCATCCCTTCTTGCCACTTACGTATACAGATCATAGTATACTACGCAGCAGATCAGCAGCAGACCCAACCAAGTATCCCCCTTCGCCCGCGCTCCGCTCTGGTGCCTCACAGCTCACTCGCCGGGGCGAAGGAACCCGCCCCGAACCCGCCCAGAACCCGCCCCGGGTCCCGTGTGACAGTAGAACACGCGACCCGTGAACACCACCCCCCTAAAGCCGTACTTTTTGCCCCCTGGTGACATCAGTCACATTGGTGAAGGTAGCGGCCGGAACAGCATTACGAGGGAAAATGAAGGTTGAGCGCCGGTTTCGAAGCTCGTCCACCGTGCGCACAGCGGTCGGTGGCACAGTGGGCTCCAGCACCTGCACCCTGTCAGCCTCAGCAGCCTGCGCCGCCTCCTCCTCCGCAGCCACACTAGCAGCCTCAGCCTGCGCCGCCTCCTCCGCAGCCGCCCTGGCAGCCTCAGCCTGCGCCTCCTCCGCAGGTTTGGGCTCTTGGGCGGCCTTCGCACCAGAGTTAAAGGTCGTGAGCTCGAGCTCGGACCCAGAGTTGGGCTTCGGGGCCGTCGTTGCGAACGCGGGTTCTGGCTCCGGGTCCGCCGTTACAGTCACCATCACCGCCGTTTGGATCGCTCTTGCAGCCTTCTCCTCTTGCTTTCCGACCGTGCTCATGGACATGTTGCGGAGCCAGTTGTTGACGTCTGCGCGCCGCAGCTGGACTTGTCTGCGCCTGCGCCTCGTCCAACAGCAGACCGTCGCCAGGCAGCACAGCAGCACAACAATCGCCGTGGGCACGGCGATGGCGAGGATGCTGATGGCGCCGCCACCGTTCAGCGCGCCCGGCGGCCGTTGCTGGGGCGGCGATGGCGAGGGCGAGGAAGGCGTCGGCGGTGGCGGAGGTGCGACGTTCGCGATGATGGGCGGCGTCACGACCGCGAGCACGGCGATCGAGACGCCGGTGACGCTCGCGAGCATGGCGGTCGCGCTGCTCGGGCTGCTTGTCGCGCTGGCCATCGCCGACTGCACCAAGGTCGCCATCGCCGTGGGCGTGAGGATGCGCACGCCGACGATGACGCTGCCCGACGTGACCGTAACCATCACCGCCGATGGGTCGACGCCCGCCCGGCCCGCGATCGCAGCCTTCATCTCGGTCCGCACGCTCGGGGTGAAGGAGGAGACGTCACCGGCGAGTTGGAGGGCGAAGTCGACGACGCTCATCGCGGGCGGCGAGGGCGGCGGCGAGGGCGGGGGCGAGGGCGGGGGCGAGGGCGGCGGCGGTGAGGACGGCGGCGGCGAGGGCGAGGGCGGCGGTGGCGAGGGCGGCCGCGGCGACGGCGGCGGTGGAGAGGGCGATGGCGGAGGCGGTGAGAGCGGCGGCGGTGAGGGCGGTGGCGGCGGTGAGGGCGAAGGCGGTGGCGGTGACGGCGATGGGGCGGCGGCGACGGCGACGGCGGCGGCGGCGAGGGTGAAGGTGGCGCACTGGGCGGCTGACAGAACGACTGTCGCGCTACCGCCTGGCACGTGCTCAAGCCACCCTGAAGGCGGCGCAGGTTGGGATGCAGCTCGCGTGCAGGCGACGCTGCTGCCCAGGAAGGTGCAGGGATGGGCAAAGGAAACACGCCGACGCTCGTCTGCCCAAAAAGCTGCTTGAGTTGTGAGCGGAGCTTATCAACCTCTGCATGCTTCTCGAGGTAGCTGCTGACCACGTCGAGCACGTGGTCGGCGAGGATCTGGGCGTCATCGGCAGAGTCTGCGATATCGAGTGGCACCTCGGTGGCCATGCGCCGGCCGTTGATTGGGCCGCACACAATCTCAGCAATCTCACACTGATTGGCGACGGAGTTGTAGAAGGTGCCAGGGCCGCATGTGATGACCGTCGCGCACTGGTTGGTGGTGGGGTTGTAGAAGGTGCCAGGGCCACATGTCATGGGCGGCGGCGAGGGCGGCGGCGGCGAGGGCGGACGTGGTGGCGGCGAGGGCGACGGCGGCGGTGGGGAGGGCGAGGGCGGAGGCGGCGAGGGCGATGGTCGTAAGGGCGGGACATCAAATGGCACAGGGGAACGCGGAGGCCGTGGAGGGAAGGGCGACGGCGGCGGCGGCGGGCACGGCTCAGGCGAGGGCGGCGGCGATGAGGGCGGCGGTGGCGAGGGCGAGGGAGGCGGCGGTGAGGGCGGCGGCGGCGACGGGCTGGGCGGCGGTGGTGAGGGAGGGCGCGACGGTGGGCGCGACGGTGGAGACGGAGGTTGAGGAGGAGAAGGAGGAGGTGAGGGCTCGGGTGGCGAAGGGGAGGGCGGAGGCGGAAGTTGCGGTGGGGGTGCCGGGCAGGCTGAGACGACGCCAATGAGGCCGGTGAGGATCATGTCGAAGGAGCAGACAGTGGCTCCTCCTGAGACTTTGACATTGTTGTTCCCATTGTTGTATATTTGGGATCTGATGAATGCCACTGTGCCTCCCAAGACAGAGACACCACCGCCACTGCTGCCGGCTGTGTTGGAGTAGATCTGGGAGTTCACGATTGACACTGTGCCCCACCCGACTAAGACACCCCCCCCCTGCAAACAACGAGCAAAACGTGAGTCTCCCATTGGGGCGATGGGAAATGTGTACAGTCTCTGCAGCACTCACCCCCTGTTTGGTTGACCAAAGCGTTCGCAGTTGTGAAAGAGTGAGTCGAGGCAAGCATGTCAGCAACTTTCCCATCGGGGCGATGGAACTTTTCAAGGTTTCTGTGACACGCACCCTCTGTATAGTTGACCGAAGCGTTCGCAGTTGTGCAAACGTGAGTCGGGGAAAGCACGTCAGCAATGTTCCCATCGGGGCGATGGACCTTTTCAAGGTCTCTGCAGCACGTACATCCTGTAGTTGGCCGGAGCGTTCGCAGTTGTGCAAGCGTGAGTCGGGGCAAGCACGTCAGCCATTTTCCCATCGGCCACGGGAACTTTTGAACATGAGCACACACAGATGAAGCTGAGTTCCCACTTATGGTGCACGATGAAATGGCCACTGTGCCTCCATAGACAGCGACACCGCCGCCCTGCAAAAAGAAGCAAAACAAACGTGAGTCACCCATGGGGGCGATGGGATTTTGAAGTTTCAGGCGCAGATGGCACGTACCCCAAACTGGTAGATCGAGGCAACACCCATCATAAAAGTTGAGAATCGAAATGGACATGTCAACAAGGCACTTTTCCCATCGGGGCCATGGGAACTTTTGAACATGAGCACACACACAGGTGAAGCTGAGTTCCCACTTATGGTGCACGATGAAATGGCCACTGTGCCTCCATAGTGTACAGCGACACCGCCGCCCTGCAAAAAGAAGCAAAACAAACGTGAGTCACCAATGGGGGCCATGGGAACATTTGAAGATTCAGGTGCAGATGGCACGTACATTATACTGGTAGTTCGAGGCAGCATCCATCATAAAAGATGAGACTCGAAATGGACACAGTCAACAAGGCACTTTTCCCATCGGGGCCATGGGAACATTTGAAGTTTCAGGTGCAGATGGCACGTACATTCCACTGGTAGTTCGAGGCAGCATCCATCATAAAAGATGAGACTCGAAATGGACACAGTCAACAAGGCATTTTCCCATCGGGGCGATGGGAAATTTTCAAGGTTTCTGTGGCACGCACCCCCCACTGTTAGTTAACCGAAGCGTTTGCATTGGTGCAAGCATGAGTCGGGGCAAGCGTGTTAGCAACTTTCCCATCGGGGCGATGAGAAATGTTGAGCGTGAGCACGCACTCCGTACGCTGTGTTGCCAGTGATGGTGCACGATGACAAGGTCACCGTGCCACTGTTGATGAACACGCCGCCGCCCTGCAAGCACAAGCGCAAAAACATGTGAAAATCCCATGGGGGCATTGGGAACTTTTGAACATGAGCATGCACATCAGCAGCTGTATTCCCGTAGATCGAGGAAGACGTTATCGTGACCGTGCCAGAAGAGACGAAGACACCACCGCCCTGCAAGCAACAAGCAACACGTGAGTCTCCCATGGGGGCGATGGGAAGTTTTCAAGGTCTCTGTGTCACGCACCCACTGTAGTTGACCGAAGTATTCGCAGTTGTGCCAGCGTGAGTCGGGGCAAGCGAGTCAAGCGATGTAAAAAATTCAGGTCTCTGCGGCACGTACATTCTGTAGGTGACCGAAGCGTGAGTTGCAGTTGTGCAAGTGAGAGTCGAGGCAAGCGAGTCAGCAATTTCCCATCGGGGCGATGGGAAAATTGCAGGTTTCTGCGGCACATATACCGACTGTAGTTGATCGGAGCGTCAGCCGCAGTTGTGCAAGCGAGAGTCGAGGCAAGCGCGTCAGCAATCTTCCCATCGGGGCTATGGGAAAATTTGAGGTCTCTGCGTCACATACGTCCTGAAGTTGACCAGAGCGTCGGCCGCAGTTGTGCAAGCGTGAGTCGGGGCAAGCACGTCAGCAACTTTCCCATTGGGGGATTGGGAACTTTTGAGGATGAGCGCGCACAGCGCTAGCTGTGTTCCCACTGATGGTGCACGATGAGATGGTCACTGTGCCTCCGAAGACTGCGACACCACCGCCCTGCAAACAACGAGCCAAACGTGAGTCTCACATCAGGGAGATGGGAAACATTGAAGGTCTCTGCGGCACGTACATTCTGTAGTTGACCGGAGCGTCAGTCGCAGTTGTGCAAGCGTGAGTCGAGGCAAGCGTGTCAGCAATTTCCCCATTGGGGCGATGGGAAGTTTGCAGACGTGGCTGGCACGTACTGCTGCCTGGTAGAACCGAAGATCGATCCGAATTGAATAATGAGAGTCCATTGGGGCATGTCAGCAAGGCTCCCAATACAGAACTTTTAAGAGCGTGAGCGCGCGCACATAGCCAGCTGCATTCCCACTGATGGTGCACGATGAGATGGTCACTGAGCCACCCAAGACCAAGACACCGCCTCCCTGCAAACAACGAGCAAAACGTGTGTCTACCATCGGGGCGATGTAAAAAATTCAGGTCTCTGCGGCACGTACATTCTGTAGGTGACCGAAGCGTGAGTTGCAGTTGTGCAAGTGAGAGTCGAGGCAAGCGAGTCAGCAGTTTTCCCATCGGGCGATGGGAAAATACAGGTCTCTGCGGCACGTACATAAGGCTATAGTTGACCAGAGTGTCGGCCGCAATTGTGCGAGCGAGAGTCGGGGCAAGCACGTCAGTAATTATCCCATCGGGGCGATGGGGAGTTTATAGGTCTCTGCGGCAGCCACGTACATAAATTACATGCCCCCCGGTGATGTTGAGCCCGATCAGTTGCACGACGCCCAACGAGCCCGGGTTGATGTTCAGCACGTGGCGCGGATTCGAGGAGCTCGCTTGTGCATCCAGCACGACCGAGCCTGCCACCGCCGCCTCGAGGACGACGCTCCTGGTGATGCTGAGCTCGCCGCTGAGGAAGTAGGTGCCGGGAGCAAGGACCATGTGGCCGATGGCTGTGTTGGCGAGTGCACTGGTCAGGCCGGCGACGGTGCTCACAAGCGTGGCCCCCATCGCTACCGGTGGAAACGGCGGCGATGGCGGAGGACAAGGTGGAGGCGGAGGCGGAGAAGGTGGTGGTGGCGAGGGCGGTGGCTGGGCGTGCTGCAGCTCACGGCGGTGGCTGGGAGTGAGGGGCGTCAAGGGTGGCATCCAAACGGGTGGAGGAGGTGGAATCAACGGTCGTGGCATGGGCGGGTACAGCGGCGGCGGCGGCGGCGGCGGAGACGAGGATCGAGGCGGCGTCGGGCCAGAGTCTGGAGGGTACAGGGACGGCGTGGGTGGGGGCATCAATCGGGGAGGCGAGGGCGGCCAGGGTGGCAAGGGCGGAGGCCGTGACCGTGGGGTCGGCGACGTGGATGAGGGCGGCAAAGGAGTATGCGGGAACGAAGGGGCTGCAACGGGACTGCTGCCTGCAGAGGAAGGGCTGGTCAGGCTGGGGACGACGCTGGCCTGGGCCTGCTGCGCACGATGGTGACTGGGCGCATGCTGGACTGCGTGCATCCCGGCAACAGGGTGGTCGCTCGTTTCGGCGTCGGCCAAGACCGTTATGCCCAAGGGGACAGGCGGGGGAGGCGGACACGTGCCACGCGACTGGGCAAGCGGTGCGTGCAATGGAATAGGAAGCGCAAACAGAGGGCAGTGCTGTGAAGTAGGAGCACGGCATGGGGGCGCCGCTTAAGTCAAAGGCACCGCTGTTCACATCATCGGCGCATGGAGTGGGTGCAAGCGGCCGCGGTGGCGACATTTGCGCCGACTCTGCCCGATTCGCACTAGTCCCATCGCCATCGGATGATGCCGTCGTCGCCACGGCGCTTACCCCTGGGACGATGAGGGCGAGCAAGGCCAATTTGACCCACTGGTTACGGTAGGAGCGATTGTTCTTCGACCAAATCACAAAGTGCGTGTTCCGCCCTGACCGTTCCTGCTCCGAGCAAACTGCATAGACGAGCAACCCGAGCCTGAGCAGCACGAGCGCGCCGTCGACGCACTCCACCCACCGTAAATGCACACCGTTCCTTTTCGCCCCTTCATCGAGGGGGACGCCCGCAGTGTCCTCATACGGGAACGAGTACTTGACGTCGGCGTTCCAGAGCTTGCTCTCGATGAAGAGCTCCTCAAGTGCGATCTCAGAGACCTGGCGCGCGCCCTTGCGCCGCCCGTCGTCGGCCGTCATCGAATCACGCCCGGCGCAAGTCCACGCGGCGCCGCGGTAGATGGTGCACGAGTCCAGGAAGGAGTTGCCAGCCGGGTTGTGGTGGAGGCCAGTGCCGCCGACTGTGGTGTTCAGGTACGGGCACGATACCAGATCCGGGCATGCAATGTTGGAGAAGCATGAATTCGAGCAGATGTTTAGTGGTGGGTTGTGCGCCGCATGCACTGCTGGTGACCGTGCAGGCGGCGATGGCATGGAGACGCGCGGCCCACCGCCGATGCAGTCGGTGACGTAGGCGCACTTTGCGAACTCGGAGCCAGGGTCGCCGCCGTCGTCGCTGCACGAGCTGCCGCCGGCGATGAGGCAGTTGTTCATGTCGACCATGGCAGGGGAATGTGGCGCCGGCGGCGGCGACGCGGTGCGCACACCACAGTCGACGCACTCCGTGCCGAGCGTGCACATCGGGAACTTGGAGCCGGGGCTGCCGTCGTCGGAATCGGCGTCGGAGGCGACGAAGCTCGTGTTCGTGCAGACGCCAGGCGGTAGGTTGGGCTCCGGAGGTGAAACAGGTGGGCTGGATGTCAGAGGTGGCAACATGGGGCGCACGCCGCCGCAGTCGATGACGTAGGCGCACTTTGCGAACTCGGAGCCAGGGACGCCGCCGTCATCGCTGCACAAGCTGCCGCCGGCGATGAGGCAGTTGTTCACGCAGACCATGGCGGGGGAATGTGGCGCCGGCGGTGGCGGCGACGCGGTGTGCACGCCGCAGTCGTTGCCGAACGCGCACATCGGGAACTTGGAGCCAGGACTCTTGTCGTCGCAATCGTTGTCAGAGGAGAACACACAAGTGTCCAACGAGAAGAAGGACAGCGGTGGGGGCGAAGTTGCGCCGAGGAAGGACTGACGGCTTGCCCGCAGGGGCACCTTATCCCCGTTAAAGGGTGTAGAGGTCGCGCTCTCGGTGCACATGCCCAAGGAGACGGCGACGAGCGGATAGATAAACGGGAAGCCCTCAATCGCTGCAGGCATCGCAGCAGTCCAAACGGTCGTAGAGTAGGGACGTGGCCACGTACGTGCTCGTTGAGGGTCGTAAAAGGGCGATAGAGATTTCCAAAAAAGGTCTGGGGTTGCCTCCGATGAGGTCACTTGTACATAGGAGGGCTTGCCTTGTGATTGCTGCGCGCAGGCACGAGGAACGTGTCTCAGCTGGGGCAGGGCGTTGGAGCTGCAGCAGGCTGCGAGTGTGGCAGGCGGTGACGTGTGTGTGGTGTGTGCGGTGAAGATGAAGGTGTAGCAGAGGCGCTGAGGATGCAGCATGATGAAGCTGTGCTCTCGCTGAGGTGGTGCTACATGCACGGGTGAGTGCAGGCAGGGGTACACCCAGTGAGAGGCGCGGCGACGAGCACGCGCACGCGCTGGGCTCGGTGGCAGTGGGCGCGCTGGCGGACGGGATGAAGATCGTGCCGACGCGCCACGCTGACAGAGCCGGTGCTTCGAGCATGAAATTGATCGATTCCGACTCCATCTCAGTCAGCGAAACCGCCAGAGGCGATAAGACAAGTGCATGAGAAGGTTCATGCCCGGACGAGGCCACGGTGGTCTCGCTATGGCGGTCATAGCGCCGATGATCATGCCGGAGCCGACGGCGCCGCACTCGATGGTGAGCGGGTCGAGCAGTCTGCCGACGGGGCCGCAGCCTCGAGGACGACCGCGCCCGGCTCGCTACAGGTTCACAGGCACAGGCTTCGCGCCGGGCGTGACGGCGGCCGGATCATCTTGACCGTGCTGTCGACATTGCGCCTGCCGGTCGTGGCGGAGATGTCGAGGGCGCGGTGACCGTCGAGCCCGACCGCTTGCAGCTGCGGCTGCCTGCACCGGGGGAGCAACGCGCAAGTCGTCAGCAAAACAGGCGAGGCGGCGCGCGCGCGTTCGACACGTGCCGATGGCGAGCGCAAGTTGCGTCGCGCGCGGAGGCCGGCGCGCCTCTCGGCGGGCACGTAGTTGGGGCAGGCGCGGGAGCGGAGGGCGCGCGTGCGCCTGCAGCATGTGCACCGGTCTCTCGCGTGCGCGCACAGCGGCAGGGCCGACCGAAAGCAGCGCGCGTGGCTGCCTGCAGGGCCGGGGGCACACCTGCGCGTGGTGGGTTGGTGTCTCTGGACTCGAAGAGGTTGGTGACGAAGTTGATCGCGGGGTGGATCGTCTCGCCCGTGCTCTAGTACCGCGGCGCGTGTATTGTGATGGGTGTGCTTGGGTGTTGTGCGCGCGGAGTGGAGTGTGTGGCGGGGCTTTTGTGTTGATCTTGCGTGGCGGCTGGGAGAAGAGGGCGGGACTCGGGCGGAGATCGCACCTCGAACTGGAGCAGAGATTGCACCTCGAACTGAAGGGCATTGACCTCCTGTTCGTCGAACGCCGCCGGCAAGGCGACAACGAGTGGTAATGCGACGATCAGAAGGCGCAGCATGATCTTGAAGCTCTCGGGTCGGTGTCTTGTAGTCTCAGGATGTAGTCTGCGTAGGAAGGCGTGCAGGCGGGTAGCGCGCGATGAGTCGCACGACATCGATCGCAGGGTTGGCTCGCGCGCTTGCGCGCTCAGTGCAGCTTGGCGTGGGCGTGCCCAGCGCAGTTTGCTCGCCGCGGGCGCAGCGGGGCTGGGGCCAATCACGGGGCATGGGAGCGCGCGATGATCATGCGCGTCAGCGCTCGGAGCCAGGCCGAGGGTAGAGCAGACGGAAAACCTTGCACGCGCCAGAAGCTGGAGAACAGGCAGAGGGTCCGAGAGCGCACCGCAGTCGCCGCGCATGCTTTGTCAGGCGGTTAGGTGTCGCGCATTACTTCTCCCGTTTTGGCAACTGAAAGATTAACGAACGTATGCATGTCACCGAATCACCTATAGGGCGCCAGTACTTGTATCCGTGAGGACCGAAGGGCGCGGAACAATAACTCGAACGTTCTCGGGTGCCTCCTACAAAACTTCTCCATTTCGTCTCCAGCAGTTTTCGGTCAGTGCAACACATTTTCCAGAGTCATTGACGGACACAGCGACCAGGACCACGACACGCAAGGAAAACATCTCCGAATAAGAGTTCCAACAGACATCATACACTACACACAGTCGAGTCACGGCGCGACTCTTAAGTTTATCGACTTTCCTAGTTGCTGTTCTTCTTCGGGGCCGTAAGCGTACGGTAACCAACCAAGCTTCCAAGGTGGTTACGAGAGAACCCACCTCTCCGGCAACCTGGCGCGCGGCCCAGACCGGACCGTCAGAGGCTCCACGAATACCACGTGCGCATATCACTCAGCAGCACACGGGCCGTGCGGAGCAGCCGTCGACGTGGGAAGGCCTCCGTGAAGCCGTTACGCTCGCCCGTGCTGGGGCTGGGGCGTCCGGCGCCGTCCCGAGCACTTGCCTCGCGCGGCGACGCCGCTGGCCGTCCGCTCTCGGCAGGCGTCGGCTGCTGCGCCTTGGCGGTGCCCTCACTCGCACGCGCTTGCGGCTGCTGCGGCTGCGTTGGCGGCCGCTGCGGCTGCGGTGGTGGCTGCGATGGCGGCGGTGGCCGCGAGGGCGGCGGTGTCGGCTTGGGCGACGGTGGCACCTTTTTTGGCGCCCGCCGTCCTGACTGACCTCTCGCATCGCTGCCCCCGCTGGTGGCATGCGTGCGACCCGTAGCTCGGGCGCCGTGCCGAGCACTCGGCGCTCGCTCGACGTTCACATTCACAGCAGCCTCTCGCCCAACGGTCGCAACGGTCGCGGCGTCGACGTGCTCGAGGTTGGCGCGTGCCCACGAGAGCGCCGCGCTCGGGACGGCGCCGGGCTCAAGGTGCCGAGCGACGGTGGCAAGGACCATCGAGAAGACGAGCAGCAGCGCGCCGAAGAGGAGCACAATCCGCACGTACAGCCGCTGCTGCCGCCGCCGCAGCGCTTGGGTCTCGGTCGCCGCGACCGTTGGGTATCCGTGGGGCGAGCGTTGGGATTCCGTCGCCGCGGGCAAGGCGTGCGCCCGTGACGGCGCGTGCTCGTCAGGGGCGGCCGGGCCGTTGCCTTCGCCCAGGCGGTCGGGAGCGGAGGCGGCGGCGGGTGGGTCAGCGGCGTCGACGGCGGCGAGGTCGGCGGGGACGGGGTCGGCAGCGTCAGGCACGCTCGGCAGTGCGTCCGCCACGAGCGCCAGAGACGCGCCGTCCCGAGCGTGGTTGACGAAACTTCCTCGGCCGGTAGCTGCTCCCGCGCCGTCCCGAGCGTGGCTGACGAAACTTCCATGGCCGGTAGCTGCTCCCGCGCCGTCCCGAGCGTGGTTGACGAAACTTCCTCGGCCGGTAGCTGCTCCCGCGCCGTCCCGAGCGTGGTTGACGAAACTTCCATGGCCGGTAGCTGCTCCCGCGCCGCCAGCCGCAGGCCATGTGGACGGGTGGACGAGGCTGCTCGGCGAATAGGTGAAGGGGGCGGCGGCGGCGACCGTGCCGACCACAGCGAGCGTCGGGGCAGCAGTTGCGGCAGAGCCACCGCCGGCGGTGGTGGCTGTGCGGGTGCCGGTGGGGCGGGGGGGGAGGTCGCGCGACGGGGCGCCGAGGAGCGGTGAGGAAGGATGCAGAGAGGTGGACGCCGCTGCGCCCGCACGCGCACCCGCGGGCTGCGGCGGCGAAGCTGCGTGGTTGCTCAGATATGCGGCCATCCCCGGGCATGCACTGCTGAGTGGAGCGATGGGCGCCTCCGAGCTGGGTGCGAGCGCCGAGATGGGCGCCTCCGAGCTGGGTGCGAGCGCCGAGATGGGCGCCTCCGAGCTGGGTGCGAGCGCCGAGATGGGCGCCTCCAAGCCGGGTGCGAGCGCCGAGATGGGCGCCTCCGAGCTGGGTGCAAGCGGCCGTGCCGGCTCTGCTCGAGACGACGCGACAGGCCCACGACTCACGAGCGTCGTCTCGAGCTTCGGAGACTCGACTGACAGCGCAGCCGAGCGACGCTGCTCGTTGACGCCCGAGACGACGCCAGCGACTGCCAGCGGGCTCGGTAGTGGGACGGCGGCCACACGCGCCGCCGATGCCGTCGCCGCTGTTGCCGCCGCCGCGGTCACCTCTGTCGCCTCTGACGCCGGCTCCGTGTTCACGAACTCGCAGTGCACGGCGAGAACAGGCACACCGATGGCTTTGCTGAGCTCTTCGGTGCTTGCGGCTTGCACGGCGCGCAGGAACGAGGCTGCTGCAAGCGGTTCATCTGCCGAGTGCATGACGGCCACCTCGAGGATCACCGAGCCCGCACGGCGCGAGAGCACCACGAGCTGCGACGGGTGCACACCACCGTGGGCGGCCAGCCGGGCCAGCATCGTCTCCTCTGCCTGCGGGCTGAACTTGTCGAGCTGCCCCTCGAGCTTGAGTGTGAACGTGCCAGCCTTCGCGGTGGCCGACGGGGCAGCCACCGAGAGTGGCAGCGCCGCCACCGAAGCCACCGGCAAAGGGAGCGGCGCGTTGGCGGCGGCGGCCCATCCGCGGAACATGGCGTCCAGGACGGGATCGATGAGCGGCGGCGCGGCCGGCGGCGGGGCCGGCAGGCGCACGGCAGGCAGCGGCGCTCCCCCCGCCGATGACATCTGTGCGTTTCATCAGGTATGCCCCTCTCGTCGAGGGGGCGCGCGAGGGAGACGCTGAGCTCGTGCGCGAGTGGATCGAGCGTCATGTCGAGCACCACGTCGACGGCCCGCCCGGCTACGTGGGCACCACAGCGCTAGCCACAGCGCTCGACACGCAGCCAGCGGCGGCTCAGCTGAGTGCGTGAGGCTGCTGCTCGTTCGCTTGCCGCGCCCGCCCCGCGCCAACGCGCTGCACTATGCGGCCTTCAAGCTGCATTGGCACGACATCGCACTGCTCACGGCTGCGCCGCATTCGGGAGAGGCTCTAGGTGCGGCGGGTAATTCTACGCTATGGGCTTCGCTGAGCGCACAGACGCCGGCCGGGCTCGAGCACCTCAATGCGGCGCAAGCGCTCGAGTTTGCTCAGACTCTCGAGACGCAGCAGGAGGGCGCCATGCGCGCGGCTCTCGGCGGGGACGATGGCGGCGACCGCACACAGCAGCACTGCCTCGCGCGGGCGGCTGGTCTGCCGCCCGAACCTTGTCGGGCTTCGTCGCGGAAAACAAGACGAAATGCGGAGGCGCGTATCTCGAGTGCGAGCGCAGCGCCGCTCGAAGTTTGATTGAAACAGTTGTGTAAGAGGAGACCCTTGGGACCCTACGCGCAAGTAAGTTTGGTGCGGAGCTTGATCCTCAAAAAACAATGTCTGACAGTGAAATCAATTTCCTGCGACATCCGCTGTATGTGTCTCCACGGGACCGGTGGTCGTGCGTCTTGCCGCGATGGCATAATTTTAATGTGAACGTGAACTCTCGTCAAGTTTTGAAGTCCACTCAAGTTAGGAAGTCCACAACCCAAGATGGTAGCCGAGAGGTCGCCCTGTGCTCTCTACAGACAAGGAGGCCAAGGCCAAAGCTACGATCGAGAAAGTCTGCGAGCACGACGCGTGCGCCATCCAACAATGCCTCGCTCGCAACACTCACCAGCAACAGCGATGCATCGATGCGGAGATCAACGCGTGGAAGCGGGGCAGCGATCGCGTCAAGGCTGTGCACGCTGCGAACGAGCCGCTCCTCCCGCAATCGGCCTAGTGGCGGACACCGATGCTGGCTCATGGCCGCCGCCGGCAGCGACGCTCCTTCTGGGCATCCACTCGTGGTCCAACGTCGACGCGCTCCGGCGCCGGCAAGGCATCCGAGCTCTCAGCCCAACCGGTCGCGGCGCCGTCGTACGCTTCATCGTTCCGTTTGCGCGCTCCAGTCCGGCAAACGACACGCTGCGCTTTGAGCTCGGCCCTCCAGGCAAATCGAGGCTGCTGCAAAAGTACCTGCTCGCCAACCTCTTCCTGCGCGCGGCGGCCTCGCTCGGGCCGCGCTTCGACTTCGTCGGCCGCTCGGAGGACGATGCGCTCGTCGACGCGGCGGCCGCGGCCGCGCACCTGCACAGCGTGCGAGCGCGTGTGGCCGGTCCGATCTTGTACGGGGTCAAAGGCGAATGGGTCATGTGGGCACCCGCTACGATGATGCCGTTGTGCTGGGCGATGACGCTGCGCCGATGGGAGGTCCAAAAGAGGCGTGACGAAACTCTGGCGAGGGATGTGGCCGCGCGCCATCCGCCGCCGCCGCGGGCGAGCAACCAGTCGGCCACCCTTGGACCCGCGGGCGAGTGCCACGCTGCGAATCTTGGGCCCTCGCTGCTCGTCAAGGGGCCCCTCGTCGTCTACTCTGCCGAGCTGCTTCAGGCTCTGGTCAGCGCGCGCGCCTTCGACTCCGACGAGGCGCGCGTGCGCTCGAGCTGGGATCGCATCAAGACGGAGCGTCTCCGCCTTGAGCTGCTGCAGCGGCCGACGGCGCCGCGGCTGGGCGTCGTGCATGCTCCTTTGGCGGAGGACGTGTACTACGCGACGCTCCTCGGCACGGCGCTGAGCCACCGCAGCCTCACCTTCGTGACGGTGCCCATGGCCGAATATGCTTGGAACACGCCGCCCAGCCGCGAGCCCACGCTCGGCCGCCTCCCCTCCGCGGCGGTCTACCATCGTCTCTCGCCTGGGCGTCTCAACGCCTCGGGACTGAGCGATGGCCAGCATCTGTCCTCGTGGTGGAGGCGCAAGCAGCGGCCCGTCGACGTCGCAGTCGCACGCTGTCAACTCATGCCTGCCGCGACGAGGCGTGCGCCCGAGGCGCTGCCGTGCTGCGCCCAGTGGAGGATGTGCGCAGCGTGAAGCTGTGCACGCTCCCGAGGACCCGATCAAGGATCTTAATTATCATTGGGACTCGGGAGGGCCTGGTCGAGCCGACGCGAGAGTTCAAGCGTTCTTGTGTTGCGGCATTCCCCACAGCGCATCAGTGTCAATTCACCGCGTGAAGGCACACGAAAACGATTGCATCCTGTTTTCGAAGCCAATCACCAACGATCAACCGGTCGTCCCCCCAACGCACATGGTCATGGACTCCTGCCTCCGGTCGGATCCCATTCTCCGAGAATCATTCTGGGAGAACCAGTAACACCTGCCGTGCAGCTGTACAGTGTTCAGTGTACAACGCTCGACGGCCCCGCACGCCGCTCCGACGCAATCCCCCATTCCGGGAGAACCCCTAACGCTCGGGAGAACTCACGCATGCCACATGTTGCCAGAGAATCCATGTTCACACTCATTACGTCATCCCTTTGTCATCCCTTTTTGCCACTTATTCAGATCATGGTACGCAGCAGACCCAACCAAAGTACCCCCCTTCGCCCGCTCCGGCATGTCACAAATAATGGTCAGGATGGCGCACATTGCTGTCAAATTCCCCCAGATTCACACCCGGTGCCTGTGCGTGCTTCGAGGACACCGGGTCCTTCGCGCCAGAGTTGAAGGCGTGCTTCGAGGACGCCGGGTCCTTCGCGCCAGAGTTGAAGGTCGTGAGCTCGAGCTCGGACCCAGAGCTGGGCTTCGGGGCCGTCGCTGCGAACGCGGGTTCTGGCTCCGGGTCCGCCGTTACAGTCACCATCGCCGCCGTTTGAATCGCGGGTTTCGGTTTGGGCACATGGGCCTTGATCGTAACATGCTTATTGATCTCCGCGATGATCTCATCCAGAGAACTGGGCACGTTGAGCAACGTGCCGGGGTTTGGGATGTCGTTAATCTTGCCGAGGTGCTCCTGCACATTCGCTATTATGAGCTCCGATCTTTCGTCTGTAAACTTTGCCCACTGTTCTCCTCTTCCGGGGAGATTCTTCTCCTGGAAGCAAATCGGTATCATGGGGATTCCTAGTTCAATCGCGCTGTTGATCTCTTCCAAGCACGGCTTGGACTCATACAGTGCTGCAGTCTTGATGATGATGAGCACCTTGGCGTTTGCTAGTCGCCCCTTGATTCGCAGCATGAAGACCTTCCAGTCCCTCACAACAGGAACGTGCAGCCCGCTGAAGCACTGCAGGCCACACTCGTGGAGGATCCGGACGACACCCGCTGCATAGTACATACCTGGACCTGCGCCTGGGCAGTCCTGCTCACGGCGACCCGTCGCATACGACAGCACCACTTCAGGATAGTATTCGTCGAACGCCGTGCTCTCCGGTATCAGCGAGCGCACGTAGCTCTTCACTTCCTGCGTCAACTCCTCTGTGATCGTGAGCGGCACCGTGAAGACCTCAGCGACATACTTGGCCAACCAAGCGGCCCTCTCCGCTCTTGCTTTCCGAGCTTCGGGCTGGAACACGACTGTGCTCATGGACATGTTGCGGAGCCAGTTGTTGACGTCTGCGCGCCGCAGCTCGACTTGTCTGCGCCTCATCCACCAGCAGACCATTGCCAGGCAGCACAGCAGCACAACAATCGCCGCAGGGACGGCGATGGCGAGGATGGTAGTGGCGCCGCCGCCGTTCAGCGCGCCCGGCGGCCGTTGCGGGGGCGGCAATGGCGATGGCGAGGAAGGCGTCGGCGGTGGCGGAGGTGCGACGTTCGCAATGATGGGCGGCGTCACAACCGCGAGCACGGCGATCGAGACGCCGGTGACACTCGCGAGCATGGCGGTCGCGCTGCTCGGGCTGCTCGTCGCGCTAGCCATCGCCGACTGCACCGAGGTCGCCATCGCCGGGGGCGTGAGGATGCGCACGCCGACGATGACGCTGCCCGACGTGACCGTCACCATCACCGCCGATGGGTCGACGCCCGCCTGGGCCGCGATCGCAGTCTTCATCTCGGTCCGCACGCTCGGGGTGAAGGAGGAGACGTCGCCGGCAAGCCGGAGGGCAAAGTCGACGACGCTCATCGCCGGCGGCGAGGGCGGTGGAGATGGCGGCGGTGAGGGCGGTGGCGAGGGCGGCGGCGGTGAGGGCGGCGGCGGCGAGGGCGAGGGCGGTGGGGGCGAGGGCGAGGGCGGTGAGGGCGGCGATGGCAGAGGCGAAGGAGGCGGCGGCGGCGATGCCCCGCCGCCGAAGTTTGAAGGAGGCGGGGGCGG
>JWZX01002473.1:0-17238 GCA_001275005.1 Chrysochromulina tobinii | reverse complement strand
CGTGTGAGCGCTGCACGGCCAACATGAAGATTTGCCCGTACTGTCGCACGCCCGTCCAGCTTTGGGTGATGCAACGGTTGGTTTAATGTTGTGTAGTCGACAATTGATCGTCGAACGTGTCGTCGAGCTACGTTTGCACAGACTGTTACAACGGAAATCGTTCCAAGTTCGAGGACAGATTAGTCTCTCAATCAGCTTACACTGCTTGCGGGTAACACCGCTGCAGGCCACGCTCACACAGTCGGGCGCAAGCAAGCCACGCGACACGCAGTCGGAGACTCACAACTCCAGCGAACGCCTACCCCCCGCATTTCCCCACAGTAAGCGTCAGTAACGCTTCGCGTACCTACACACATGATACACACACACACTGAGACACGGGGGAAGGCCATTCTCCACGTCACGTGAGTGTTCCAACTCCCAGGAACTTGACTCACGGAACGGAAATAGTGCCATCGGTTGGGAATTCTCAATTCACGGAACGAATCACCGAGGCAGGTAGACTAAATTCCGAAAGATAACATGTAAGATACATGATGTAACATGTCCGGTCCAATTGGTCCGGTCGTGGAGTCGTCACGGTCAATTTGGACTGGCAGCACCACCCCACCACCGGCGTCGCGTCGCGGTTGAAAAGGTAATTCCCGACCGGGGGACGCGGCACGCCGCCGACCCGGATCGCCGCCCGCAACCGAACCGAATTGCGTGTCACCCGACCACGTCAGTCGTCAGCTTCGACGCCGTGAGTGAGCTGAGAATGCCTGAATCGCACCGCGGCGAATGCGCCCACGCTCTAAAGTACAACCATGAAGCACCCGGTCGCCCACACAGACATGATTCATGAAACAACCCCGAACAGACGAGAGCCTAAACTGCCGCTCTGTGTACCGTAATAGGCATGCCTCTTGAAGAGTCTCTACCAGGAGCTCCCTCCTCACGCGTCATCATGCGCATCATCGCACGGGTCACAAAACATGCTCAAACGTACAGGTGGTCGTGTGGCGCACCAGTTACTCCAGCCGTATCAATCATTCTGGCAAACCGGGCGATATATCCCGGGATGGCCTTGGTGGAGGCGTTGGTGACTGCCCGGCTGGCCTTGACGCACTCCAGCTTGTCTCCGAAACGGAGCCTTTGGGGCTGCTCTGGCCAGAGACAAGTTTTCCAAAATTCGACTCGCCCGAGGACAAGTGTCGCGACATTTGAGCAGCCTCCTCGCGTGACTTGCGAGCCAAGATGCGCAATTCCGAGTACATCAACGGCCTGGTGCCGGTCGTCGGCTGCCGCCCGATCTTAGTGACGGCTGCGCGCATTAACTCTGCCGACTTCAGGCCGCCCCCGACCTCCGGAGCTGTCGTCACCGGCCTTGCCGAGGCCGGCTCCAGCTTGAGGAGCTGCTGGCGCGTTGTCTCATACGCAGCTTGCGCCGCCTTGAGGGCAGCCTCAAGCTCCGTGATGCGATTGGTGAAGCCCTTGGACTGCTGCTCTGAGTCCGTACGAAGCGTGCGCATCGTCTGCTCGAAGCTCGCGCGCTGCTCCGCAAGCAGAAATGCAAGTCGCTTTTCGGACTCCCTCTTGAGTGCCTCCTCCTGAATTTTGAGCCGCAACATCAGCTTCTTCGTGGATTCCGCCTCCTTGTCAGCGACCACGCCGGCGAGTACGCCTTCCTTCTTGGCGCGATCATCAGCGGCCACACGCTCGTTATGTTTGCCACGGAGCAGCTCGAATTCCTGCCGCAGCTTTTCATGCGCCTTGCGCTCATCGACTAGGGCTGTCCGCTCTAGCGCGAGCTGGTGCATCGCCCGCTCGAGATCTTCTTGAGCCTTCTTGGCCTCTTCTTTCTTGTGATCGAGCTCGCCCTTGACCTGCTCTTCGATGGCGTTTACCTGCCTTACCCGTGCCGTTGCCGCCTTGAGGGCCTCCTCGCCTCCCTGCAGCATGCTCTTGAGCTCCTCATTCAGCTGCTCTCTCTTTTTGCCCTCCGCCTCCAGCATCGCTCCGTAGCTGGCGCGCACCCGGTCGAGCTCGTCGCGCGCAGCATTCTGCTCTTCCTTTCGTACCTGCTCAAGCTTGAGTTTGGTAGCAGCCAGCTCGCTCTCGGCCGATTCCAGTTTGCTCTTCTGTGAGCGTTCGTGAGCATCCTGCCGCGCCTCGTCGCAGACTGCGTGCCACTCGTAGTACGCTTTGGCAAGCGTTGGCCTGGTGAAGCGAGCCGCTGCGTGCTGCAATAGTGATTGGGCACGCCGCCGCTCGAACCACTCCGTCTGCCAAGCGTTGAAGCTGCGGCTCAGATCCTGTGCAGCGATGCGGCGCGATGCCATCCGGTGCAGCTGTCGCCACGCGATCCTCGCGCTCCTTCTGCATCTGCTCCTGGAGCAGAGCGTTCGCCTGCGCATCCGAGATAATGCCATGGGATTCAAGCTCGCGCCGGTGCACCTGGCGCTCCTTATCGAGCTGGAGCCGCTCCTGAGCAAGCGCCGCCTCCAGCTCGCCCCTGACACGCTTCAGCTCCTCCTGCTGCGCCGCCTGCTGCTTGCGGAGATTTTTCTCGAACTCCGCCTTCGCGCGCTCGATTGCGTCCTCGAGCTGCAGTCGTTGCGCATGGTGCACGGTTTCTTTCTCCGCACGCTTCTTCGCCTCGTCGCTCGCCCGTGCCTCTGCGGCCGCTAGCGCGCGCGCACGTGCCTCCTCATCAAGCACCGCAAGCCACTCCATGAAGGCCCCCGCCAGCTTCGGCAGATGCATTCTAGCAGCGGCTCTCGTGAGGACTCGCTTCAACCTCGCTTGGTCAAGGTGACCTTCGAGCCAGCCGTTGAAGCCACGCGAGAGGCCCTGAAGAGATATGCGTCGAATAGCCATCCGGTGCAGCTGCTCTACGCGATCCGCCCGCTCTGCTTCCTGTGCCTCGAGGCGTGCGCTTTCCGTTGCCTCCTGCACCTTACCGTTCAGCTGGTCGATCCGTTCCTGCAGGCTCTGTTCCGTTCGTAGCGCTGCCTTGCGCTCCGCGGCGAGCTTTTCTTCGTACTCGAGACGAACCTTCTCCACCTGCCTCTCGAGTTTCCGCACTTCCGCACGTGCTCCAAAGAGATTATGTGAATCTTTAGGACGTGCTGCAGATTCCTCGTGTGAGCGAGCCAGTTCCCAATCCGCCCACCAGTCGAAAAAGGCGGCCGAGAGATGGGGTTTGCTCAGACGTCCCGCCGCGCGCCGCAGCACATTCTGATTGCGCCGCTCCTCGTACCACATGTCGAACCACGCATTGAAGCCTCGCGAGATCCCCTGCGCCGCCATGCGCCGCGACGCCATCCTCTGCAGGTGTTCGATGCGTTCCTGCCGCTCTGCCTCAGCCTGCTCGACCAGCCGCTTCTCGGCCAGCTCCGCTGCTTCCCGCGCCTCCTTTTCCATGAGGCCCATCTGCTCAGCCAGCCGCTTCTCGGCCAGCTTCGCCGCTTCCAGGGCCTCCTTCTCCATGAGGCCCAGCTGCTCGGCCAGACGATGCTTCTCTGCCTCCTCCTTGGCCATAAGGATCTCCTCGTATACGGCCCACCACTCGAAGAATGCGTCAGCCATTTGCGGCTTGCCCAAGCGCGCTGCCGCGCGCTGCATCAGCTGTCGCTGCCGTTGCGTCTCGTTCCACAAGTCGATCCATGCGTTGAAGCCTCGCGTGAGCCCTTGCGCTGCGATGCGCCGCGATGCCATCCTGTGCAGCTGTTCGACGCGATCGTGCTTGTCCTGCATCGCTTTCTCGGCCAGCTTGCGCACCGCCTCCTCTTCCGTCTGCGCGGCGAGCGCCTGGGCCTCCTTGAGCTGCTGCAAGAGCTTCTCCCTCTCTGCCTCCATCTCTGCCTTCATCCGGGCTTGGATGGTCTCCTCTCGGACTGACCACCACTCGATGAAGGCCCCCGCGAGCTTAGGCTTCTGCAATCGGGCGCCCGCGCGTTGGAGGAACTGCTTAAGGCGCTTGTGCTCAAGGAAGCTGCCTGCCCAGGAGCTGAAAGCGCGCGCCACTCCCAGCTGACCGATCCGACGCAGCGCCTGCTCGTGCAGGTTCGTGACTCGCGCGTCTTCGGCCCTCTCGCGTCTCTTTGCGGCCTCTTCAGCCTCCTGCCGCTCCGCCTCCTTGCGCTCGCGCTCGTACTGTTTTATGGCCGCGTCAACCTGCTCTTTGACAGAGCTCTGAAAGCTGTCCCGGAGCGCCTCGAGCTCCTTCTCGAGCTCCTCGCGCCTACGTGCCTCTTCATGGCCAAAACGGTGTACGGAGCGCATCTCGATCTCGCGTACCTTCTCATCGCGCACCCATACCCACTCCAGGAATGCGGCAGCTAGTGCGGGCCGGCCGAGCCGCGCGGCGGCACGCTGCAGATTCTGCCGCAATCGCCTGCGGTCGGCCCACGCGTCGGCCCACGCGTTGAAGCCTTTTGTGAGGGCCTGCTTGCCGATGCGACGCGAGGCCATACGGTGAAGCTGCGCCACGCGGCCCTCGCGCTCCTTCTCCATCTGCTGTTCTAGAGTCATGGCCGCCCGTGCCTCCGCCTCCTGCTTTGTCGATTCAACGCGGCTCTCGAGCTGCTGCTCAAGCTTGCTGACTTCCTGGCGAAGCGCCTGCATCTCCTGCTCCATCGCCACATGCTCTTGCCGCTGCTTCTCGAGCCGCGCCTCGGACTCCTCCTTGACACGTTCGAGCTCCACCTGAAGCGCATTGCGCTGTTGCGCCAGCATGTTGGCCAGCTTGGCGCGCTCTGCCCCGACGGCAAGCTCTTTTTGATAGAGCAAGTGCTGCAGTTCCGCATCTGTCGCAGCAGCTTGGCCATCCCTCTCGCGCAGGAGACGGATGGCCTGGGCGGCCTCATCCTTGGCCTCTTGCACGATCTCGGCTGCCGCCTCTCGTTCCTCCACAAGCTGGCGCCGCGCGGCAGTGAGCATTTGGCTCGTCTTGACCAGTTCACCCTGCAGCGCTTGCTCTGAGATTGCCTCTCCGGGGCTGAACCCGGTCACGAGCTGCGGCTCGTAGGCGGGCGTGTTGCCCGCCGACCATGGTCTACCTAGTCCATGGGCCGGCGTCTTGCGAAAGGAGAGCTCCAGAAGCTCTTGAGCAGACTGTGAGCCCATCAGTTTTGGCACGACGTGTCCGCGAGGGCCACGGATCGGCGGCGTCCGCCAAGCGACGCGTCCCTGAACCCCTGGGTTCTGCTGCTCGGAGCGAAGCTGCTGTGCCCTCCGCAGCGACTCGGCCCGCTTCTCTGCCCACTCCAGGATGGGTCTCGACGTTCCTGAAACGGAGGCCATCGCGAAGGTCGCCAGTCTGAGCGAAGGACCGCTTCGTTTCGTCGCGTCGACGCGCTCTTGAAACCGAAAGCTTCGCAAGGCGAGCTTACCAGGGAACGTTCGCGAACCACAAACCCTTTTGGGATGTCGGCGGCACCGGCCCGTCTCCTGCCTAACAGACTTTAAGCGCCGTAGGGTGGAAGGTTTACGGTTGTGGGGGATTGTTCGGCCACGGGGCGTCGTAACGGCGGAAGCGATGGAGGCAGCGAACGCAGGGACAAGACTTCGGTTCTCGGCGGTGCGCGCGATTTTCCGCCGCCTCATGCTCGGCCACTCCTAACGCAGGCGCGGGCGGTTCTACACGCAGGCACGTATCAAGAAAATCATGCAGCTGGACGACAACGTAGGCCGAATCGCACCGCAGGTGCCCACCATCGTCAACAAGAGCTTCGAGCTGTTCGCATCAGAGCTCATGAGCAAAGCCGCTGCACTGGCTGCTAAGAACGGCGAGAAGAAGCTGCTGGCCTCGCATCTGTGCGCACGAATCTCACAACGCCGCTGCGCACGCACCGAGCAGTCTCTGTGCTGATTACCATCTTGCAATTGCTCGCAGAGAACAAAGCGTGGCAAGTGATCCGCTTTATGATTTCTTGCGCGGCATCACGGCAACAGCCGCTGCGCCCAAACGCAGCCGAGCACCATCAGGCGGTTCTAGCAAGCGGCAGGCAATCTCGAGCGGTGCAGGGAGTTCTTTGGGAGCAGCTCCTGCGAGCGGAAGCGGCGGCGGCAGCGCAGGTGCTGCAGCTGGAGGCGGCGATGGTGCACGATTTGTCTTTGAAGGCAATTACCGTCCTTTACCCGAAGATGGCGAGGATTACGATTAGAAGTTTACGTTATTCTACTACGAAGTCGTATGATACTCTAATCCGATCTTCTCCCAGGGTCTTTACTTGACACTCTCGAAAGCGAAACGGTCAAACGGAACGAACGGCGGGCTCGCGCGACGGGGACGGCGAGGGAACGGGTCCGGTCTCGAGTCCGGTCGGTACTATAGGGAAACAACGGTTAGCCCGAAACGGCCGGACAACGAGCGCGGCGGAGTGGACGCCGACCGGCGGGGGGCGCCGGGCCGCGCGGAGCGGGTCGGGTTAAGGAGCGGGCCGGGCCGACGATCCCTATTCTAGTTAATAGTCGTATCGACGGCGCTCGACGTGGCGCTCGCCCGGGGCCCGGGGGGAGCACAAAACTTAAACTAACGTCAAAAGCACAGCTCTCACGGCCACAAGCGCACGCGGTCGGGGAAGCGCTGCTCGAGCCCCAGTATCCACCGAAGCTCAGTGCGGTACAGATGCTGCGAGCCCGATTTTTCCGTTCGCGGCGCCGAGTAGAACTTGTCTCGCGGCGTGCCGAAGCCGTACAGGTCGATGAGCTCGCACAGGTGCAGCGCGAGCACCACGCCATTGAACCCTGACGTCGGATGCGACGAGTCGTCCTTATACGCAGCGATCTGCTCGTCGACCTCGTCTGCGAGCGCATCCGAGCGGATGTAGGCGGACAGCTGCGGGTTCTCGACGATGTAGTCGAGCAGCCGGCGCACGCCGCCTCGGCGCGGCAAGAAGAAGATCGTCGCGGGCGGCTCACTTTCTTGGTAGAAGTCACACTGCCGTACGGGCCGCCAGCTGGGGGCCGCTTCGAGAAGAAGGTTGGACGCATCCAGCCTCGCGCCCGCGAGGGAGGAGGCACTGGCGACGTGCGAGCCGCCCTTCTCGAGGAACGGCTGCTTCGCCTTGTTGTCCACGCACTCGGACGTTGCAATGTCCGCTAGGACCGAGAGCGTCGTGCGCGCACCCACGTCAGCGCCATACCCGCCCCCCGCCGGCGCACCGTTGAAGCGTATCACAGCCTCATGCGCGTCAATAAAGGGCCCGTAGCCACTCCGACGCAAGGTGCCGCTAGAGCCGACGACCGCGCAGCTCCGAAAGTAGCTCTCCTTGAGATCACGCAGCGGTAAGCGCAAGCGCTGAGCGTCGGTTGGCTTCCAGCCGTCAGAGCGCGGCGGTGGCGCGCTGCGAGTCCACGTCAGATTGAACGACGGGTAGCGAAGGAGGCGGGGAAGCCGCTGCGCGTCCGTGGCTCGGGCAGCCACGCCGGCGAGCATGGGCAGGATCGGGCGCAGCTCAGCCGGCGTGCTGGTGGCCACTGCGGCCACATGTTCCACAGCTTGGGAGGGGTCGAACGTGGCTCTAGAGTCAGCCAGGAGAGGCTCACCGCCATCGCTGCCGTCGCCGTCATCACGGCGCACGTCACCACCGGCTCCTTTGCGTCTGTCGGTCTCGTCTCCGTTCCCATCGGCCTCGTTCGGGTCGGACCCATCGTCGGCCTCCTCCTCAATGGCACGGTCCTCGACCTTGGCGCCGCTGTTCGCCACCGACGCTGTTGAGGCTGCCTGGTGAGACAGTTGCCGGGCAGGGCTGTCAAGTGCCTGTGGTGAAGGCGGCGGTGCGAGCCCCGTGTTGTCAATCTTGGATGCAGCGGCCCCCAGCTCGGCGGCTCCAACAGTGGTGCTGTGAAAACCGAGTGGGCCAAGCGAGACGAGCGCAAGCGAGACGAGCGCGAGGAGTATGCGTAGGCGTAGGCGTAGGCGATTCGCATTCGCGTTTCTGCGATCAATCTTCTCGGCCTTCTCGGCGTCCGCGAGCACCAAGCGCTCGTCCCGGTACGGAGAGACACGCATGAGACAATTCACGCCGTCACGGCGCTCAGTGCGCTCGGATTTCTGCACGTCAGACCGTTTCTGACCAAACACACACAGACCCACCACCGAGGGCCCCGTTCATAGAAATCGACTATCGAATCTGGCTATACATAACCCTGAGCTCTACTAGACTAGTCTACCCGGTTTATCCCTCTACTAAGCCGTAAACCGAAAACTAAGCCGTAACCTCAGTAGCCCTCTGTAGTTATCATCAGTTCAATTTGTGATCGTTCGTGAAAGACGCTCGCCGACGCTTGTCGTCACGCCTGCTTCGTCTCTTCGGAGGGACGCACAACGTCCAGTTCTGGCAGCATGGGTAGAAAGCGAGGTCGGCGTACGAACTACGCCACAAAGAACACTCGAGGGTGATATTTGGGGCAGGTGCGACCGTTCGCTGTGCGTCCCCGCCCTTCCACAGCTGCTGCTGCTGCTGCTGCTGCGAGGTTCGGAATTCTGCAACTGCCCGCCAAAAGTTTTTTTCGGTGCGCACCCAATGCGCAAGGAGGCCAGTGGCACCCACCCATCCACCTCCTTGCGCGCGGCCGGCTATGGCCATGCTGCGGCCGATGAGGCGATCCAGGTTGATCAGTCCGAGTGCCGGATGATGAGAGAGCTCTCTGCCGAGAAGCAGGTCTTCAAAGTGGCACAATTGTCGGCGATCGATGGCAAGCTTAGGTGCCAGCCACGACAGGACGTCAGCCGACATGAGCACCAGCGGACCCTCGACGAAAGGAAACGGACCGTAGATACCCTCGTTTCGTTCACCTAGATGACCGTACACGTGCGACGCCGCGCAGGCAGGATCTCGGCGGCGCAACTTGAGAGCACCACCTGCGCCAGGCGCCCAGCAAACACCTTGCCAGTCGCTCTCGTTGATGGACGAATAACGTACCACACCAGCATAGACGCGAGTGCGTGGTAGACTCTGCATGAGCAGCGGTACAAGGCGAGGCAGGTCGATTGCGGCGTCATCATCAGTCTTTCCGTAGAAGGCTGCAGGCCAGCGAGCGGCGGCTCGCCACCATCCGACCATCTTGTGAGCGCAGTGCCGCTGTGGCAGTTCGCTCATCGTCATCACACCAAGCACGTCATCACTCGCGCTGGCTGGATCCTCAACTATTCGGCGTGCCCACCAGTTGGCATCAACGACGAAGCGAACGAGCACGGCGCTGCCGCTGTTGACGAGCGGATCGGAGTAGTAGGCGCGAAGCCATCGGTTCCGCGAAGTGTACGTCTTTTCTGACGTGACGATGCCCAACACGAGAAGGTGCGCTGGCGAGTTTGAGATAGGCGCAGCCAGTCGCCTTTGTGGGGTCGTCATCGGTAGACCCACTGGAATCCTGGTGTGTGAACGTTAACACGACAGACGCGACAGACCGATGAAGTGCTCGCTACGGCACTGTTACTGCCCGCTCAGAATACACACATCGTTTAGCGGAAAAGGTCAGTTGAATCGGTAAGGAGCCGAACGAAACAACAAGGGCTGTCCGGAGTACTCTCCGCCGTTCTCACACCGCGTGGCGTCCGGTGCGCCTCGCCGTGCGCTCCGACAGCACGCGCATCGATGGTCTACCCGCAACTAAGACTAACCTATCCGACCGTCTGAGAGCGTCCTGACTTCAGTTAAACACCATACGGCTGTACAACCGTGTGTGACGAGTTCTTTCGGAGATGCGACGAGTCAATGGCGAGTAAACGGCCCGTTGCGCACGACATTGCCCACCGCCCACGCCGCCTCGCGGAAGTTGGGACGCTCCATCAACGGCGTGTTGGGCTCCAGCCCTACCGGCACGGCACGCATGTGATGGCGGCGCGACGGCTGTGCGAGTAGAACGCCGATCTGGCCCGCATTCGCGTTGAGGCCGAGCATCGCGAGCCGTCCTGCGGGAAAGCGCTGTGGGGTTCCGTGACCGTGCAAGAACGCAGAAAACTTTCCCATGGCCGCGACGGAGGCGGACGTGCGCAGCGGCGCCTTCCGATGGCCGCCCGAGGCGGCCGGGGCACGAAATGGCAGCTTGGGCGCCGAGGCAGTCACCGCCGGCGCCACGGCCGCCCGAGCTGAGGCGGTAGAGACGGTCACATCGTCGTCGGGGGTTCGCCTGTGTGGCAGCTGCGGCTGCTGCGCCGGACGGCTGGGTGGCTGGCGGGTGGCAGGTCGCCATTCACGCAGCACGACTGTGAAGGGGCGCTGCTCCGCCGAGAAGCTCAGCGCCTCCAGCCGCTCCTCGCGGCTCATCGGATGCGTGAGTCTGGTCGTGACCACGCCGTTGTAAGCTTCCGAACGCTTCGTGAGGAGCACGCCGTCTCGGGCGCCGTCGCTTGCGCCAGCGCGGTGCGATGCGCTTCGCGTTCTTGTGACACTTCGGGACCCCACGAGGTGTAACACTTCGGGTTCCGCCCCGGGGTGCGAGCGGTAGAGTGCCGGCGGGGTGCGCGCGGCACCACTTCCGAACGGCGTCGCGCGCGTGCCGGGCGCCGTGCCGGGCGTCGCGCGCGTGCCTGCCGCAGGGCTCGCCTCCGACCGCCCCCCCGGCGTCGTCGCGGCGAGCGACGTCGTCGCCGCCGACCATCTCGGGAGCAGCTCGGGATCAGGCGCCGTCCCGAGCAGCTCGTGGGCGAGCTGCCGCATCGGGTGGCCGTCGGCAACCGAGGGCGCAGCACGCGCCGTCGTGGGCGCCCTCGGTGTGCCGCCGCTGCTGCTGTCCGACTTGAGGGAAAGGGCGGCCGCAGCCTCCTCCGCCGTCTCGAACGCTTCCTTATTAGGCAACCGCGACGCGCTCGAGCCGGATAGACCACCAGAGCCTGTGTGCGGTGAACGAACGCGGGCTGTTAGTCTGGAGCGGATGCGGATGCCACCTGAGGGTGGTTTCGAGACCACTCGAGCGCGCACTCGAAGAAAAGGCGATGAACGCCTCATCAGCAGCGCGAGGGGCGCTGATGAACGCTGCCCCCTCGCTGTAGGAAGAAACGACACCGAGGGCGACCAGCGCCTCCACCGCTGAGCTGGCAGCGTCGCCCGAGTCATCAACGCCCGATACGGCGCTATTCGAGACGAGGTTGGTTCCCGATACGGCGCTGCGGCCGAGCCACGTGGCTGCTCTTCCCGATGGCTTTGCCGCTGGGTCGAGCACATTCTTGCGCCCCCCCTTGGGGTGTGAAGTCTTCGAGGGTGAAGTCTTCGGGGGTGAAGTCTTGCGCCCCTGCAGCACCTTGAAGTCCTTGAGCTCCTCTTGATCCCTCTTGGTTCCTAATTTGGATCCAGCGCCGCGGCCGGGGCTGCTGCTTACTATGGCAGGTGGGGAGGCGCCCGAGGCGGCGCTCAAGGCACCGGGGCTACCAAGCGCCTTCAACTCTTCAACGGAGGCGACGAGTGAGGCACGACGGGTGAGCATCGCGCTCGAGACGGCGTCGGCGGCGGCGGTAGCGGCTAACAAGATTTCCTCACCGCTCGCGGCCGGTGGATGCACCTCACCCTTATTCAACCATTCCTGCAGCTCCACAAAGGAGATTTGCTCGGAGCGGTCGGTATCGATGTCGCGGAACAAGCGCCGCGCCTCGCGCTTAGTGGCGTCAAAGCCAATCTGATGCAGAGCGCGCGCAAACTCCTCGGACGAGATGAGGGCGTCGTCGTCCGTGTCCCACGCGCGGAAGACGTCGACGAATCGCGAGCTGCTCGCGAGGACGCTCCGCTTCATGTGGCGAAGGCGGCGCATCCGGGGGTGTAGCTTCCTTAATAGGAAACGGTTCAGGTCCTCGAGCCGAATCGACGACGGGTTGGGTGAATCTGGATCGATCTGGGCGAATAAGGCTTGGGCCGCGGCCGGGCCCGGGTGGCTCATCGGGAAGTCGAACCCGCACTCGCGCAGGGCGAGCAGCAGCGCCGGGGCACTCACCATCACCTCGCCGAAGAGGCTTTTCCGGCCGCCCTCGCCGTTCGCCTCAGCGCCGTTGGGGATGGCGTCGGCGCCCTCGCGGGCATCGCTGCTGGCGCCGTCGCCGATGGCGCCGTCGCCGATGGCGCCGTCGCCGATGGCGCCGTCGCCGATGGCGCCGTCGCCGATGGCGCCGTCGCCTGCGGCAGACGGCGCGGACACGATGAGGAACTCGGCCTTCGTGATCTTGCCATCGCCGTCCTCATCGTCCGTCTTTGTCAGTGTGGCACCGAGCTCCATCCGCAGGGTCAACCACCGAATCAGTTGCGCGCCATTCGTGGTCACTCGATCCCGGAGCTCACGGGCAGATCGCTCCTCCGGTCCGAGATCGCCCGAGGGCAGCAGCCACCCTTGGAGCTCCTCGAGGGAGAGCTTCCCGTCGCCATCGAGCTCGCCAGCCACGTCAAGTTCGTCAAAGATGTGCTCGATCATCTCGGGGGTCACTTGCATGCACATGGCCGTGAGGGCGTCGCGCACCTCCCGCACGGCGACCGATTGGGTCTCTGTGAGCTCCCACCGGCTCAACAGGTCAAGCAGACGGCGTGCAAGGCGTCGCACGCCGTCTCGCTGCTCGTGCACGTGCGCCTCGACCAAGTCCACCTGCCCGAGCAACCAGTAGTTGAACTCCGCGACCGTGAGGGTCGCCGTGCCGATCGTCTGCTCGCTCAGCGAGTGCGCCAGCCGGAGCAGCGCGGTATCGGGCACCGGCGGCACGCCCAGCGCGGAGAGCATGCGTCCGAATTCCACTGCCGTCAGCGTGTCCGTCAGACCCATGCCCCAGCGCACGAGCATCTCGAGCACGCGCATGCAATTGGCAAGCAGCATGTGCTGCAGCTCCCGATCAAGGAGATCGGAATTGCCTCCCTCATTAGCATTTGAGGCCTCGGGGTCCCCTCCCGTGTCGAGCGCCGTGCCGAGCGCCTCCGTCGCCACATCATCCAGGCTCAAGGGTAGCATGTGCACCGTCGCGCCGCCCGTGACGTCATCGCCCAACACGGCGCCCGTGGACGATTGGCATGCGTTTGGCGAGGTGCCTCGAGATCCGGCAGCGACCGTGTTCCCTTTTATGGGCGACTTTCCTCGCATGGGCGAGGCGGACGCCGCGCTTTGGGCGAACTGGGAACGGCGGGGCGCCTTCTTGAGCAGCTTGAGCAGCTCACTGGCCGAGACAGAGCCCGAATGATCAGTATCGAGCTCGGCCAGGAGCATGGCTGCGAGACCACCGAAGCCGAGCCGATCGCATAGGCGTGAGAGCTCACGCCGATCGAGCTGCCCATCGCCATCGCGATCCCACTGTCGGATGTACGCCTCGAGCGACTGCGGGCCGTCGTGCGCGGCAGTGCTCAGGAACGACTCGCGCAGCGCGAAGGCGAAGAACTCGATCATGCGGATCGCACCGTCGCCGTCGGTGTCCATCTCTGAGAACCACGCACGGAGCTGCGCGTCTGTACGCGGTGGCTGCTGCGGCATCGAGGTGTGCACGAGCGCGCGGAATTCGTCAAAGTCGAGGCTGCCGTCCCCGTTGACGTCTGCGGCGATCACCTCCGTCACCATCTGGCGCATCTGCCGCTCCGTATTCTCAGCCGTCGCGCGCACCGGCATGAACGAGAGGTAGCGGCTCGCGGCGCGCGGGCGCGAGGGATGGACCATGTAGTGGAAACCGCCGTACGACTCGTGGAACAGGCGATTATAGGGCTCGCGCTGGTCGGCCTCGAGCGTCGATGGGCGGCGCGGCGGCGAGGGTGGGCCGGGTGGAGGCACGCCATCATCCTGCGCGTCGTAGAGCAGCGCTGACAGGTACCGGTCGAGATCCGGGTCCAGGCCCTCACGGCGGGTCGGCTGCTGCTCGGCCCCGCTGAGCGAGACCTTGAAGACGTGCGCGGACATTTTGCGACCGGTCGGGTGCGCACGGGGACGACCAACCATTTTAGAGGCGGTCTTGCGCCCTCGGGTGAGGAGAGGACAGAGGGGGAGACGAGCGAGAGTGCTCGCGCTCGTGCCCGGCCATCGCGAAACGGTCCAAAATCCAAATCTGACGAAGTGAGGCTGCACGGTCCGACATTTCGGGTTTCTGACGGAATTTTGCTTTGGAGATGATCGCTCGACAGTCGGACGCTTCAGGGAAAGGTCGCGTCAGTCAGGGTGCGCCAAGGAAGTCACGTGGACTCTCTCTTCCTTCCTTTCCGTCGCGCTGATGGTGAGCCCGTCAGTCGAACCTCAGCCCCAGCCCCCTTCAAGCCTCACTTCTCTCTCACCTTGCTCCGTATACCGCGCTGCCACCGATCCGACTGCTGCTTCGCCAGGTGGGACCGCCTCCGGTGGCCGGAAAGAACGGCCTTGGCCTCGGTCCGAACGCCACGGGGCTCGCACTCGGAGTGATCTTCTTCGGGGTCTATTACGGCTCCGCGTACCTCACCAAGAAGTGGATTATGAAAAGCGTCGACGATCCCGTCCCGCCCAAATACTTCCGAGAAATCCAGCTCAAGACCAGCGATGACGCCCCGCCGAGGAGTTGATTCAGCTGCGGCCCTGCCGCAGGTGCAGGTCAGCCAACACGCGTCCAACCCCAAGCGACGGCCGCCGCAGCATGCGGTGGCCACGCTGGGCGTGCGGCGCGTGGTAAAGCTGGCGTCCGCTTGCGGCGCCGTGGCCGCGCTTCTGTTGCTTGTTTCTGTGACATCTCGTGGCACTGCTCACACGTCTCCGGCCGCGTGCTTCCAGCCGCCAACAGTGCGTGATGAGGACAAAGCTGTCACCGGCGCGGCGGGTGCCGCGACTGCCCTTGCGGCGCCCAGCTTTCTGCTGCTGTGGACCACGGCCGCGACCGACTTCACGCTGCGCTCGCGTCGGTGCCTGGAGTCGCTCCTCTTCCACCATCCGCGGGCGACCGTGCGTGTCTTCTCCAATAGCCTGCCGCCGAGCGCGATCGCGCCGCTCCGCGCCGCCGGGTACGCCGTCTCCGTGCAGGGCTATGATGTGGCCGAGCTGCTGCGCGGCACACCCGCTGCCCCGTGGCTCCTTCGGCTTGCGGAGTGGAAGAAGGGGCCGTACTGGTACTCCCACCTGACGGACGTGCTCCGGCTCGCTCTCCTTTGGCGGGAAGGCGGCGTATACGTGGACACGGACGTGGTGCTCATGCGCCCACTCCCCTGGCCGCTGCCCCTCGCCATGGGCATCGAATCGTTCGTTCTGGGCGACCCATCCTCACCGATCCTCAACGGGGCCGTGCTGCTGGTGCCGAGCCGCCGCTCTCCGCTCCTCTGGGTCGCGATGCACGAGTTCGCTTCCACTTATCATCCCGAGCTGTGGGGATGGAATGGTCCCGAGCTGCTGACTCGCGTCGTGCTACGCTGCGCAGGGGCCTTCTCCAATGCACCTTCGGGGGCTCGCCTCACCGCGGCTGGTAACGAAAGCCTCAGCCATGGCAGCGGCGCCGTACTGGGCGCCAGGAACAGTAGTGGGGACAGTAGGGTGCTTCTCCTCCCGCCAGAGGTCTTCTACCCGATTCACTGGAAGGATGTGGCGGCGTACACGGGCGCCGAGGACCTGGCGCGGCAGGAGCGCATGTGGCGCCGCATCGAACGCCGCGCGCTCGCAGTGCATCTGTGGAACCGCAAGACGGCCGCGCTGGCTCTGCACCCTCGCAGCGTGCTGTATCGCGTGCTGTCAGCGTTCCCGGTGCTGCCCCTCGAGGGCGCCGTCGCGGAGGGCGCCGAGGCGCTGTGAGATCGGTCACGGAGTGAGCGTGCACATCATCCGTGTGCCGTGTGTACGTGTGCAACGCGCATCGGTCTTCGGTCATGCGGCGGACCCCTCCCGGCTTAACTCCCGGCGTGAATCCATCATAGAACACTGACGCATTTTCTCAAACAGTTTTTGACTCCCCGCAAATTTCTAATACTGAAGTGTCGCTCATGCGACGAGGTGGCCTTACTTGCTGTCCTTCCACAGATCGGCTGAGGTGGCCGGTACGAACTTGGCATGGTACATCTCGTCGTGATTCTGCGCACAACGAGGGCGCGGGTCAGAGACGAGAAGGGGAGCGACTGGCGCCGCCGGCAGGGCATTCCGGTTGCGGGCAGTTAGGGCAGTTAGGGCAGTTAGGGCACTACGGTTGATTAGGGCACTCCGGTTGAGGGCGACTAGTTGAGGGCGAGGTTACCATCTTGAGGCCGCCGCCAATCTGCTCCAGATTCGCCTTCTTCGAGGTTATGCGCTCCTTCTGCGCCAGACGCTGCAACTGCGCCTGCTGCAGGCGCTCCTGCTGCAGCTTCTCGCGCAACCTCTTCGCGTGCTCGCGCGTCGCCTTGGCGTCCGCACGGTTCGTGCGGGCCGTCTTCAAGTGGAAGGCGGTGTTGGCCGAGCGCTCTGCGCCCCATCGAGATAAGTCAGTCTTGGTCGCCTTCGCCTGGTTGCGTCGCTGCTCGAGGGCAAACTGCTTGGCAGCGTCGATGACCGCGTCGGCGGTCTCGCTGCGCACCTTCTTCACTTCCTCCTGGTTTTCGCGAAGGATCTCGCCGCGTCGGTGCGCGAGCTCCGCCTCGTACTCGGCCTCCTCGAGCTTGCACTGGGCCACGAGGTCGGTGAGCCGCTTGCACCCGTCGCCCGTCGCCTCGCGCACTTTGCCCCGCTGCTCCTGATTCTTCTCCGCGAGTCGCCGCCCGTGCTCCATCCACTCCGCGCGCAGCCGCAGCGCCTCGCTCTTCTGTGCCTCCACGTCGTCGCGTACCTGCGCGCCCTTTTGCCAGTTGCTCCGGCGCAGCAGCTCGTATTGCTGCTTGTCGCGCGCCATCTGTGCGCGGGACGCGGCGCCGAGCGAAGCCCCCCACTGCTGATGGTGCTCGTTGGCTGCACGCCGCTGGCTCCTCAGGTGCTCCATGTCGTCGCGCACCGTGTCACCCGTCTGACGTTTGATCTCACTCAAGAGCCACCTATTGAAGCGCGAGACCGAGAGCGTGCTGTCGCGGATTGCGACCGAGGACGTCGACATCTGGGAAGGACCCGCGTCGCTCTGCTTGGGCGCTGTCTCCGCCGCGTCACTCTCTGGGCGATCGTCCATTTTCTGTTTTTGGCTTCCACACGAAGCGGAAAAAACTCGTCCACGCAAAGCCTATGGATACATGTACCGGGTAGAAGTGGTGCATCACAGCGAGGAGGCGGCGAGGAGTGATTGGCAGGTGTATTGCTTCCGTTCGAATGTTTTGGTTCGGTCACCTGTTCGGTCCCGCTGTCGCAGTCGCGCCAGCCGCCGCGCGCCTGCCAGCGCCGCGCCAGCGCCGCGCCGCG
>JWZX01002472.1:0-37951 GCA_001275005.1 Chrysochromulina tobinii | reverse complement strand
TGGGTCGCACCGGAAGCGAAGGTGTGCGCGGGATGTTTCGTGAACAAAGTTGGAAATGCTGTTTGCGGGCTTCGCTTTGCCGATGCAAACCGAATTTCCGCGGTTCGGGGGTCTACGTTCCGAGATCTGTCGATTGGCACCCTGCATTACGGTGCCTTATCTCGTTAATAATGCGTAATAACGATGGTAATCAAGTTCGCCCCGCTGACGCGAGAGCACCCCCGTCGCCGTTACACCCCCGTCGACTACCCTTGGTAGTACAATTGTACAGTACAATGTACTCAGTACAAGTCCGTTTATCAGCGCGCGGCGATCTTCGGAGGACTCGAGACATTGCAGCGGCCAGGGGCAGGGCGTTACGTTGCTGCTGGCAGGGAGAGTCGGAGAGATCGAGAGATTGACGTGACTTGACTTGACTTGACTTGACTTGACTTGGTCCGAACGATTTGTTCAGAACGCGACCGCGGTGACAGCGCCCGTCTGTCCTGTGTTTCGTGAACTGAACTGAACTGAACTGAACTGAACTCGTGTGGTAGTGGCTGGTCGGTACCTTGTGTGTCGATTCAACTGACCCTTTCTCAAAGAGACCGCCTTTCTCGCCGAGGTCTCATCAGCGTCGGCTCCTATCATGCTACTGCCCTCATCTCTCTCGCGGAATGCGGCTCTTCGCACGTTGCGGGCCCTCTCCAGCTCGCCGCGGGTGCGTGTGGCGCGGGCGATCGAACCCGTCGGGTCGCTCGTGCTCTCGCTTCTCTGCCTCTCGCCGAGGATCCCATGACCCCTGGTGTGAGCACTCTGGCCCATGATCGCAGGCATCCCCGACACCCATCTCAATCAAGGTCGCACCGGCGCTGCAGTCGTTCATCGATACCAAGGTTCTACCCGGCACCGGCTGCACCCCCGATCAATTCTGGACGGGCCTCGACGGGATCGTGCAGGACTTGCTGCCTCGCAACCAACAGCTGCTGGAGCAGCGCGATGCCATCCAGTCGCAGATTGACTCGTGGCACAAGAGCAAGACGGGCGAGACCCAGCTCGACTTCCTCCGCCGCATCGGCTACCTGCAGCCCTCGCCAGGAGCTTTCGAGATTGAGACTGCGCGCGTCGGTGACGAGATCGCCAGAGTGGCGGGCCCACAGCTAGTCTGCCCGGTCGACAAGAGTCGCTTTCTGCTGAACGCGGCGAACGCACGCTGGGGATCCCTGCTCGACGCCTTCTACGGCACCAATGCAGTGCTCCCAGCGCCCCAGCCCGGCCCTTACGATCCCGCTCGCGGCGTCCAGGTCTTCGAGATGGCGCACAAATTCCTCGATGAGACCTTCCCGTTTGCCGCGGGACGTTGGTCAGAAGTGACCAACCTGTCGATCGCCGACGGCGCTCTCGTCGCCAAGGTGGCTGGCGCTGAGAAGAGTGCACCCCTTCGACTGGCGGCCCCCGACCAGCTTGTCGGCTACGGCACGCGGGCGGGTGAGAAATGGTCGATCTTGCTCCGTAAGAATGGGCTGCACTGCGAGATCGTCATCGACGGCAAGGAGAAGGGGGTTGGGCGTGCGACGCTTGCCGGCATCGTCGACGTTCGTCTCGAGAGTGCTCTGACCACGATCTGCGACTTTGAGGACAGCGCGTGCACCGTCGACGTCGACGACAAGGTCGCCGCGTACTCGAACTGGCTAGGACTGATGAACCGAACGCTCTCGTGCGAGTTCCCTGGCAAGAATGGGACGACAGTGAACCGCACCCTCAATCCGCGGCTCGCGTTCCACCAGCCGAAGCACTGGCCCTCCAAGGACGCCTCGAGCGACGACTTCTCGATGTCTGCGCAAGTGCTTCTCCTCGCACGCAACGTCGGCATGCACAAGTATACCGACATGGTGACGACGGAAGCGGGCGCGCCCGTGCCTGAGCACTTTGTCGATGCGATGGTGACGGCCGCGTGCGCGCTGCACGACGTTCGCGTGCGCCGCGAGGCGGGCGACGTGCGCAACAGCGTCGAGGGCTCCGTGTACATCGTCAAGCCGAAGATGCACGGTCCCGAAGAGGTCGGACTCGCCGTGGATCTCTTCGCAGCCGTCGAGAAGGCGCTTGGCATGCCTCCACTGACGATGAAGATGGGCATCATGGACGAAGAGAGGCGCACGTCTGTGAACCTCGCGAGTGCGATGCAGGCGGCGCGCCAGCGCCTCGTCTTCATCAACACCGGCTTCCTCGATCGTATGTTGAGAGTGCCACTAATGATGCCTGATGACGACTGATGCACGCCTGATGAACGCCTGATTTCGCCTGATTTCGCCTGATTTCGCCTGATGGTCACGCTCATCAGGTACCGCTGATGAGATCCACACTTGCATGCATGCGGGCCCTGTCAAGCCAAAGCACAACGGGGCGATGAAGGCCGCGCCTTGGCTGCAAGCTTACGAGAAGAGTAACGTCGCCGCGGGCCTCGCGCACCGCCTCGTCGGCAAAGGGCAGATTGGGAAGGGCATGTGGGCGGAGCCGGACAACATGAACGGTCTGCCGCGCACCCATATTAGGATACCCCAGGGGCTGAGAGTCCCTGATTGCGTCCGAGTGCGTCTGAGCACGACTGATTGCGCCCCTCATCAGGTACCTGCCCAAGCTCCTTGATTGCTTCTGATTGGGCTTGATTGCGTCCCTCATCATGTCTTCCTTGATTGCCCCACTCATCACGTCTTCCTCGATCACCCCCCTTATCAGGTCTGCTGCGCACCAAGGGGGCGCAGATCGCGGCCGGCGCCTCCACGGCTTGGGTGCCGTCGCCCACCGCTGCCACGCTGCACGCGTTGCACTACCTGCAGACGAGCGTGGCGAGCGTCCAGGGGACGATGGCGACGGCGCACAAGTCTGAGGGAGTGACGCCCGCCCTCTTCCTCGCGGATCTGATCACGCCTCCCTTGATGACATCGAGCGAACGCGAGGCGCTCACCCCGGTGATCATCCAAAAGGAGCTCGACAACAACGTGCAGTCTCTGCTCGGCTATGTCGTTCGCTGGGTCGGGCAAGGCGTGGGCTGCTCCAAGGTACGTACCCGCAGCCTCTCACCTTCCCCACACCTTCCCCATCCCCACACTTCCCCTGTCCCCACACCCTCCTCTTTCCCTGCACCCACCCCTTCCCAAATCCCACCCCATCCCCGCACCCTCCCCTTCCCACCCATGCTCCCGTCCCTACAGGTGCCGGACCTCGAGGGCGTGCAGCTCATGGAAGATCGCGCGACCCTTCGCATCTCCAGCCAGCACATTGCCAACTGGCGTCATCACGGCGTCGTGAGCGACGAGCAGGTGCTCGAGGCCTTCCATCGAATCGCCCACCTCGTCGACGAGCAGAACGCGTCGGACCCGACCTACAAAGCCTTCGCGCCGCGCTTCGATGGGCCGGAGTGGCATGCTGCCCTCGAGCTCGTCTTCTCCGGCACCACGGCGCCCAACGGGTGAGCTTCCCCACTGCCACCTCGAGCTTCCCCACAGCCACATCGAGCTTCCCCACAGCCACATCGAGCTTCCCCACAGCCTATTTGCAGTTCTGGCCGGGCTGTGTTCGATTGACACCCGTCGTGTCGCGCGTCTTGCACCTCTTCACACCTCTTCACACCTCTTCACACCTCAGGTACACGGAGCCTACGCTCACCAAGTTCCGTCAGCAGCGCAAGGCCCTCGACGCATCGTCGGAGGGGTCGCGCCCGAATCTCGTCAACTCCAAGATCCTGAAGCGTGGAGGCAGCTCGATCGAGATTGCACCGTGATCGAGCCGGCGTGAACACCGACGAGCCGTGAATACCGACGAGCGTGAACACCGACGAGCGTGAACACCGAGGGCGTGCGTCTTGACGTAGCGGCGATGGCGCGTGCTCCGAACGTCACACCAACGGCTCTCTGGGCGACTAAGTTGAGGGACTTCTTCTCGGAACCTTCTGAGGGACTTCAAGGAACGGGGGCCATATGATGCCAGATAGAATCGAGCGCTGATCTCAGTCTCGTATGTGGCGCGGGGGCTGTCTGAGGTCATTCTCGGCTCTCGTGTGCGGAAAAAGGGTTTCGCGCGCTGCTCGCCGTGCTCTGGCCGTGACGAGGGCGTAGGGGCGCGTGGTGATTTAACGTCCCCCAGGGCCGGCGGATTTCACACTGGGCTGATGTGAAACAACTTGGGATTCGTCCTCGACGACAGGGGCCGACTGCTGTGTGTTCGGCGCTCGCGATAAGCGGTGGACGCACTGCTCCCACCGGTGAATATCCGTCCACAGCGAGCAGAGGCACCTCCTTACACGCACGCCTGATAGGCAGCCGATACGCAGTTTTGCAATGGATTGGCAGCAGAAAGCGCGTGCAACACATCTCCTTGAAGAGTAGCCCGCGGGTGCCCGTTTTTGGCCCCGCAGCATGCTCACAACGGGGATAAATTTCATCTCAACTTCTCCTTCTTGCACCGTTTGCCCACGCGATTGTGTGCCGCTCCCGTGAGATTTGTGCGCAGGTGCTGTGCGTCTGTCCCATGCTCGTATGCCCTCTTCACGGCACAGGGTGCCCTCAGGCGCCCTTCCGCAATCAACACGATCTTGAGCTTCATCTAAACATCTGCCTGGGCGATGAAGATAGGCATAAAGGGCCTCCCGGCTCGATGGCGCTGCAGCTCGCGCAAGGTCGAGCGCTGCACCTCTCGAGCGAGCAACCACCGCGGCTGCACGTGGTAGGCACGAGCGCCTTCACAGCCGAGGCCGACCTGCCGCCGCCGGATGCGGATTCGGTTTGGAGTCCTCCGGCCGCCGCGCTCGAAAGGCTCCCGTACGGCGGATGCCTGCAGACCGCCGTCGAGAACAACGACCGCAATGCCGTGCGCGCCATCCAACGCCAATGGGGGATGCACGAGGGCGTGGTCCTGCCTAGCGATGCGGACCTCGAGGCTCGCGCGAGAGCGGTGGCGCAGGGGCCCCTGCCGCCTTCTCGGGAAGCCTCGGGTGCCCCTGCACCAAGGAGATCTGACTCGGAGAGCGCGGCTGCCGAGATGGGCCTGACGCGCGAAGAGGCTCGTCAGATGCTGCAAGAGCATCTGCTTGCACGCGAGGGTCTCCCGAGTCCAGGTACATGATGTAGATCATGTAAACTTTGCGGCTGCATCTTCTGTAATTTTTGCAATTTTATTCTTTATATGAAGCCGTAGCGAGTAAAGAGATTTTTGCAACACTGCCACTTCTTGTGTATTCCGGGGCGTCCTTGGGGTCCACGTTTTCGGCTGTATTCCGCGCGCCGCCCGGCGCGACATTTGCGGTCAGCGATTCGCGCTCGACCATCGTGCTGCGCCAGTGCGCCCGACCATCGTGCACGTGCTGCGCCCCGCCAGTGTGCCGGACCGGCGCCGGCGCTCGCACACGCTTCTATCAACGCGTCAGCACGTGAGCGACCAGAGTGCAAGCAACACTCCTTGCTCAGAGTGTGTCCGTGCGCAAGGGTGCCAGGCCTTAGGCAGTACCCCTCAAGCACAGCGCAGAGCCAAAGGCACCACCACTACACTCACATTATCATCGCCGCCCTTGTCGAGCGCAGCGTCTGCCAATCGGAGTGCAGCACCTTTGAGAGCGTCCGCATGCCACGCCGAGGCGCCTGAGGCGTCTGAGGGCTCGAGTGCGGCGGCAAGGAGACTGCACGCCTCTGCGGGGCTCACAAAGTCCCACAAGCCGTCGCACGCGAGCACGAGGACGGTACCAGAGGCTTCTTCAGGCCGGAGCACACGCGTGACCACGTCGGGGGTGGCGATCAGGTAGGGCTGCGCACTGGACTTGAAGCTGACGTCGCCGAAGGCGCGCGAGACGGCGAGGCCGGCAACTCGCCCCGTGGCACTCACTGTCACGCCGAGCGCAGCCAGCCGTTGCGCCTCAGAGGGCTCGTTGGGCCGATGGCGTGTCAGCAGCGGCGCCTCCCCAAGAAGTGAGCCTGTTGGCACATGACACAAGATGGCGTCGCAATCGCCGACCTGCAGCAGCGTCACGGTCGTGGACTGGCTCTCAGAGCTCGTGCCTGGTGGGCCGGAGCCAATGATGGCCACAAGGGCGGTCGAACCATCATCCCAACCGTCCGCCGAGGATCGAGCGCAAATGGCTGCATCGACCTCTTCGAAGGCCGCTTTGAGACTCTCGGCGCTGGCCGACGCTCGCTTGCGGAGGGCATCGGGCAGGTGGCGGCGGAGCATGCGAGCAGCACGAGGGCCACCATGGCCATCGAAGACGCCGTACGCGTGGCGACCTCCGCCGAGAGGAGCGAGCAGCACCTCGTCCTCCATCGAGGACCTTCGTCCCTGAAGAGACGCGTGACCATAGGCGCACACCAGCTCTGGCGAGGCAGCTTCGCCGCCAGTAATCTGCACCCTGCCGCGCGGCGTCTTGGCCTGCGTAATGGCCAGCGCACGAACTGCAGCGGACTGCTGGCGGAGGAACTCAGCACGCGAGTCTGGTGTCGCCAGCGCATTCATCGCAGCGCGTAATTCACTGGCCTTGGATGGATCGGCGCGAAGAGCCTTCTTGTAGGCACGATGGAGTAGATGTTCGTCATCGGGAACTGCACAGAGGCCAAGTAGCGACAGCAGGCCGCCGATTGGTCCCACTGGCGGGCTCGCGACTACATGTAGGACTGATTCCATGAAAGAAGTCGAGGAATTGGCGGGGAGATTGGCGAGAGTGCAGGGTGGGAAGACTGTGAACAAAAACACGGAAAGAATGTACGGTGCGAGGAGGACCCTGCCGGCCGCGCGCCGCCGCGTTTGGACCGTACAAGGATGCTCGCGCGGCGCTTGGTTCTTATGATGGCGCTGCTCGCGCAGTCCGGCGCTGCGCTTGGTAGCTGCAGTTGGCCCCGGCCGAGACCACCAATCATCTCACGGAGCACCCACATTCGCATGAGCTACTCGCCGCCCAAGCCAAGCAACCTCGAAAAAAACTGGCTGCAAGGGTGTGCTGTCAGTTGGTTGGTCGTCGCGGCGCCGTTGCTGCTGAACCCGAGCGAAGTGGCACTTCACGTATTTGCACTAGACGTGGCCGGCACATACGGAGTTCAGCAGCCTGCTGCTGGCTTTTTGCAGCTGGCCGCGACGCTGATGCCCCTCGAAGCCGCTTTGCTTCAGTTGCTCGCCTCGAGTACGCTGGATGAGGCGGCCGTCGAGACGCGCGCGCGCCTCTCAGCGTCGGTCGTGCTCGCGGCAGGCGGTGCGCTCGGGGCGTGCGTGGCTGCAGCCTCGACGGGGCTGACCGTCGTGGACCCCGCTGGATTAGCAGTCGTGCTCGCTCTGTGCGGGGCCAGCGCAGTGTCAGTGCTGCGACCACTGCTGCGCGAGATTTCGACCGACGAGCTGAGCGCGCTCGCGGCATCCGACACTCGCAGCTTGCTAGGACAGGACACTTCCGCCCCAGCTCAGAGGGGCAAGTCTCGAGCCATCGCCCCAGCGGCAGCAGCGGACTCGCCTCTTGACTTATTCTACAGGTCGAGCGCAATCGCAAGCCTCGTCGTCGGCGGTGCGTTCGCGCTCTCGCCGATCTCGCCGCTCGCCGTGTACGAGGCCGAGCTGCCCGTCACTTATCTTGCGCGCGCGCTCTTCGGAGTCTACATCGCACTGCTTCTCTCTCCGATCCAAATCGAACTGTACACCGCCGCGCGGCGAGGCGAGCTTGGGAGGCGCTCCGCTCGGCGACTCAACCTTTTGTGTGCCGCCTCCATTGGCCTGCTCGACGGCTGCGGCAACGCCCAAGTGCGCGCCCAGGAGGTGCTCGTCGAGGGCATCGAGAGCCTGCCGGACACATTCCGATTTGAGGCCAATACCACCGCCGCCTTTTACACAGCCCTCCTCGTGGCCATCGTGTATCTCGTCCAAGGGCTGGGCGCGCAAGCACCTCCAGGGCTCAGCCAGCGCCGGAAGCGGTAGGATGAGGCGTGAAAATTGGTATCGGATGGGTTTGATGTGGAGCGTCTCAGCAGCTGTAGCCTCGGCGGTGCGTTGCCCATCCTGACCCTCGTGTCGACGCGACGAGTAAGCGCGCGCGACCGTCGCGAACGCCCAGACCCCGCGTGCCGAGCGACGCGTTATTTCGCGGGTTTACGGTTTTCGCCGCGCGGGTTGGTGTTCGCATTATTTTCAAGCCGGAGCGGAGAGCACAGTGCTCACCGATTACGCACACACTTGGCGCTGCACATCCGTCAAGTGATTCTACAAGCTACATGTAGTCGAGCAACCTATACCATGATCCGTCCTCGTCCCCGAACGGAAAGAGGATCGGGGCGCTGTGTCCACTATCCCTGCGCCCTACTTTCCTACTATTATTGCTGGCGGCTTGTCGTAGTAGAGCGCCTCTACGTCGGAAGCGCTGGTGATACGCTCGGGACCCCATTCCCAGCCAGGCCGCTCGGCGTCCCAGCCATACACGATTTCCTTCTTCTGCCCGAAGAAGCCCATGCCTGCACTCGGCAGTTGCGAGGTGGCGGCGCGCACCGCCGCAGCCGCCTCGTCGGCTGCGAGTGCCTCGGGAGAGAAGCGCAGCTTGGAGGGTGAGGGCGCGGCGGGGCTAAAGTGCGGCGTGTCCAGAATAGCGGGCCGACCGAGTAACCCGTCGAACAGTCCTTGAAATGCCCACTGCCCTGTGGGCGGTGCCGATGATGGCCCACTAGGCTGTGTACCGGTACCGCCTGCAGCTGGCTGCTGGCTTGAGTGTGAATGTGAATGCTGCTGGCTGGGGTGCGCTCTCGGAGGGGCCGATCGAAGGCGAGACGAGATCGAACGAGATGAGAAGATCCCAGCGCCCAGGACGGCGCCACGTGACGAGAGCACGCCCCTCACCCAGCTCGAGCGCTGTCCTGGGCGTCCAGGCACCGATGGCTCCTCCACTGTGGGGAAATCCACGCCAGCTGTGGGGAACTCCTCGTCAGCTGGTGCAGGCGGGTTCGCGCCGTCCTGGGCACCGCCGTGGTGTAACCCCTTGGTCGACGGCTTTAAGGCCCCTCTGAGGCCACCGCCGGCACCGTCGCCGACGGCAGCGAGGCTGCTGCTGCTGCTGCTGCCCTCAAGTGCATGTGGCTGCGGCTGCGGCCGTTGCTGCTGTTGCCGCCGCCGCTGCTGCTGCTGCTGCGGCCGCTGCTGCTGCGGCCGCTGATGCTGCTGCCGCTGCTGCGGCGGCGGCGGCGGTGGCTGCGGTGGCTGCGGCGGTGGCGGCAGCAACTGCTGCTGGTGCTCTTGCTGCTGCTGCTGCGGCGGCGGCGGCGGCGGCGGTGGCGGTGGCGGCGACGGCGGCGGTGGCTGCTGCTGCGGCGGCGGTGACGGCGGTGGCTGCTGCGGCTGCTGCGACGGCGGCGACGGCGACGGAGCCTGCTGCTGCGGCCGCTGCTGCTGCTGCCGCAGGGCTTGAGGCTTCGATAACGACGGCTTGGCGGCAGAAGCAGCAGAGTTTTGTGCAGCGGCTCCAGGCTGCGGGCGTCCGAGGCGCCGTATCTGATCGGCTCGTCGCGCGTCCGCCTTCGCGCGGAGCAGTTCGGCGATGTGGAAGTGCCCCCGGGTCTCAGCCCAGCCCAGAGCGTCCCGATCCCACGCATCGACTGCATCAATCGGTGCATCGACTGCAAGCAGCAACGCCACGATGTCACGCTGCCCTGCCATGGTGGCCAGGATGAGGGCGTTGCGACCGTAGTGGTTTACGAGACCCACACTCGCACCGCTCTGCAGCAGCTTGCGAACCACTGCGGCCTCGCCGTGCACAGAAGCATCCATAAGCGCTGTCAGTCCGGGCTCATTGGCCACGTTCTCGAGAGCGATGTCCGGAGACGGATCCAGTGGGCGATACAGCATCTGCGCAATAGCAATCACGATATGGCCGCAGCAGTTCCGCTGGTGGGCCGTAGCGATGCGCTCATCCACGTTGCGCGTGACGACTACCTCCACCCCTGCCATTCCTCTCCAGGCAGCTCACAAAGTTCCAGTTTTAGTTTCAAGTACGTTTTTGCAAGCCCACAGCCCTCGCGTTGCACAAGAGCACAGTACGTCACGCCCTGGAGACCTGGCCTGGACACGTCCTCATGGCGTATGGGATCTGCGCAGGGCTCTGTGCCGTTCAACTCGATTCTGACCCCCTTTCGTAACGTCAGAATGTTTCTCGTGTGTCGCTCGACTCTTCGGCCGCGAGGGTGCCCGTGGCGACGCTCTTAGTGGCGGGGCGTCTTCGCCACGCCCACTGCCTCTTCCGCCTTCCTCTCTGCCGCCGCCGCCGCCGCGGTCGCCATCTCGAGGCCTTGTTTGGCGCTCGCCTCGCGCGTCCGCTTCTCGTCGAGGCGCTTCTTGAGCTTGTCGATGGCCAGGAGCGAATCGACGGGGCGGGGCTCGTCGCCATAAAGGATGCTCAGTGCCTGGCGCTTTTTGAGCAGCTCTGCTTCGGCGCTCGACGCCGCCGCCTGCGCCTCCAGCCACACCTTTTCCGACGCCCGCGCTAGCTCTGCTGCCCGGTTGGACGCGGTGATCAGCCTGAGGCTCTCGCGCTCGCGACGGCGCACCGCGTCGGCGGCCTCGCGCGCGACCGCCTCGGCCACAGAGCGCTCCTTGCGTGCTAGCTCGCGCGCCTCCTTCTCCCTGAGACGAGCGTCCATCGCCTCTTTGAGCACCATCGAGTGCTCCTGCCGCTTCTTCTCGACGACCATACGCTCAGCCTCGCGCTCGGTCGAGTTGTCCAGCTACCCTCGCGAGCACGGAGATACAGTCAGCTGCCATCAGAGGCCATCAGAGGCCATCAGAGGCCATCAGAGGCCATCAGAGGCCATCAGACGCCATCAGACGCCATCAGACGCCATCAGACGCCATCAGACGCCATTAGAGGCCATCAGACGCCATCAGACGCCATCAGACGCCATCAGACGCCATTAGAGGCCTCCCGCTAGGACGAGTTGTCCTGCTGCCGTCAGCAGGCCTCGAGGGCGCGGGCGTTCCGTCAGATGCAATCAGGGGGCCTCTGAGGCCATCAGAGGCTAACGAAGGTGATCAGTGGCCATCACCTGGCCTCGCTTGCGCGCCTCTTCGATCTCGACCCTGCGCTGCATCTGCTCGCGCTCTTGCTGCGCTGCCATCTCCTTACGCGCCTCCGCCATCTGCCGCTGGAACTCGAGCTCCGACGCACGCAGCTCCGCCTGCACAACGCGCGAGGTGACGAGCAGGGCGGGGCGGGGCGGTGGCGGTGGGATGGGGACACAAGGAAGGCGCATTGTGCCTGTGGCGGGCAGCACTCACAAGGTCGACGGCGCGCTGGGCCCACTCTTGCCTCTTCCGTAACTCGTCCTTACGGAGGCTCTCTCGCGCCGTCTCGCGGATGGCTTCGGAGAGCTGCTGGTCGGTCTGCGAGGTCCGCAGCGTGGGCGACCGCGAGTTGCCGGCCACGCGACCGTCGCGCGACCTGAGGAGCGTCCTCCGCGCCGAGCGAGCGGTACTCTGCCGCATGTGGTCGAGCAGCTCCATCGAGCTGAGATCAGCCTTACGCTTATCCGCAAGCTTGCATGCGAACTTCTCGCCTCTTTCGATTCTTTCGACGTCGCGGTCCAGCATGACCGCAGCCGACTGGATGCGCCGTCCACACTTTGCGTTCATGCGATCCATCACCTCCTCGTACCCCGGAAGGCGCTTCTCCTTGCGCTCGAACTCGACCGAGCCCCAGAGCGTGCCGTTGAATAGGGTGGGGCTCGTAGGGCGTGGCAAGGTTGCGCTTAGGCTGGTGACCGACATGTGGTGCCGTGGCTACCTCGGGCCTCGATGCTCGTTCCGAACTTCCGACGCGTCGGGGTCCCAGGAGAAGAACTTGCAAGTTGCAACTCCTGATTGACTGATTACCGCGAGGCGTTCATTGTAACCTAAAACGAACCCGAACCCTCAACCTGGCACGAACATTAACTCATCCAATGTGTGACTCCCGCCCCTCAACTGACCGCTCCCAGAGCCGCAGCCCAGCACTCAACTCTACATGTACATCATAAAGATTAAAGTCAGTTTTGAAGTCTCGTGCTCTCGTCCAGTCAGTCAGTGATTCAGTTTCATCGCGGTCCCCCCGCACTCAACACACCACCGACTCAACGGACGGCTCCGCACCCCTCGGTCAACACAAGTACTGAGTACATCTCGCACTCGCTTGCTCGGGCTTAGTACGGGCTTGTACTCAATTTCGCTAGATTGAGGTCGGTCTCTCCCACTCTCCCAGCACACAGGGTGATCCCGGTGCTCGCTCCAATGGCTTGCTCGTCGCTGCCGCCCGCCCGCCCCAATCGCCACGATCGACGATGCGTGTCCTGCTGGCTGCTCTCTTAACACGACTCGCTTTCCGGGAACGCAATGGAGGGCGTGTACCGCGGCGTCCGGCGACGGGTCAAAGGCTCTGTGCAGGCCATGGTGCAGGCAAGAGCGAAGAGGCATCCGGTTCACGGTTCTGTTCGCTATTTGGTGAGGATTGAGGTGCGTCCTCGAGAGGTAGTACTTTGGGTCAACACCTTTTTGCTTTTAAACCACTCTCCTTTGCACATATTTGGGTCGCGCGGCAACACAGCACGTCGGCAGCGAAGTTCAGCGAGACACACCCCCACCCCTCTTCTTTTCCGTGCTCCGCGCGGGGCTCGTAGCCTTCAACCCGCCGAGCTTGTAATTTCGCTGGATCGTGAGCGCGGCCGCCTCCTCCTCGACCAGCTCCTCGAGGCACATGTGATCGAGGAGCTGGTCGAGGACAGCCAAGTTGCCCGCGAGTTGCTTGCGCAGATGCGCGAGCGCCTGCTGCTCGATGCACTCGAGGGCCTCGAGGCGCGCGCGCTCCTCGTCCGCCTCCCGCCGAGCCTCCCTGGCCCTCCAGTGTGCCTGAATATGCGTCGCCGCCACGTCGTCCTCAGGCCCAGGGGCGCTCGATACGGCGCTGTCGGAGAGGCTGAGCGAGAGGTTGATCCAGGGGCGGAGCAGCGTGCGCTGGGTCCCACCCTCCGGCACGTGCATCGAGCACGTGCAGAGCCCATCGAGCACGCTCAGCGAGAGCTGCATCGGTGGCGCGGGCCCAGGCTCGGTGTGGAACAGCAGATCATCTGCAGGTACCTCAACACCAATGGTCACCCATGGTGTCGGTGCCCGGCACGGCGCCGTCGGCGCCAGCGCAGTAGACGCGCTGGAAGCGGGCGTGGGCGCAGCGCTCGGTCCGGCCGCACCGTCACTCGATGCTGGCCGCCACTCGATGACGGCGGCCGCCGCGCTCGGCGCCGCAGCACCTTCCATCCCCTTGGCAGCACGCAACCGCTGCCGGCGCGGCGCATGAAGGCCTGCGCGTGCCGTGCTCGTCGAATCGGGGCGGGCGGCACGCGGCGGCGGCGGGCGCGGATCGTTCTCGCGGATGCGCGTCGCAGTCGTGAGCGTGGGCGGGCCAGGCGCACGAGGCGAGCGAGTGGGCACCTCCTCCGGGTAGATCACCCTTATGGGCATGAGACGATAGCCGACACCGACCGTGCTGGCTTGGTGAGCGGCATGAGTGATACGAGGTATGACGCGGGCTGATTTTACGCCAGGCTCGGCCTCTGTATCAATGCGCTGCGAGCTTGCGCTCTTCGGCGCCGACGTTGGGCGCTTGGGCCGCATCTGGTGCGCCTTTGGCGGCATGGGCTTGAGCAGGGAGTAATTTATGAAGGATGGCGCCGCCGAGCCGAAGGCCGTCTTGAAGTCACGGTGATGGTGGCTGGTCTTGGTCGGGGGCAGCCCCTTGAGCAGCGAGACCGTCTGGCCGTTGACGTCGATCATGCTCGTCCGACGAAAGACGGCGAACAGGCTCCTCAGGTCTCGAAGGAACGGAACTGCCAAAAGAGGGTCGGCTGTACGACGCGCCAAAGATGTACATGTAACGAACGCGGCCGCCCGAAAAGTCAAGTCAACAAAACAACAGCGCAGGCCTATTGGAAGCACGCTGGCGAGGACGGGAGTCGATGGAGATGGTGGAGCCCGGAGTGGGATCCAGGCGACACGTCGTGAATGCTGACTTACGTGCCCTCGGAGAACAAGTAGGAGAGAAGTAGGGGGCCAAACTCGAGCCGATGAAGCGCCGTGACTTGACTTGACTTTTGACTGAACCGACACTATTCACACAGCCGACGGGATGGACTTCTTCGCCAGCATGCTGCCCAAGGAGCAACCCTCGAGCCGGACGGGCTCGCGACAGGACATGGCCCTTTCGCAGCCGGTGGCGCGCGTGCACGGCGAGGGCCGGCTGCCCTTTGCCGACGTGGAGGACGACCTGCGGCTCGACTGGCAGCAGCTGCACATGCTGAGCTGCGAGGCGCTGCTTCTGTGCATGCCGGCGCAGCTGCACAAGCTGTCGGAGCGCGACAATCGCGCGCTCCGGCACGTGCTTGGCCATCTTCTCGGCGTCACGCCCTCCACATTGCCCGAGGTGATTGCGGCGACGCTGCGTCTGGAGGGCTACGACGACCCGGCCCACCTCGAGCAGCTGCAGCCGTACCTTCACTACAGGCTGCTGCTACTCGTACAGAAGCGACCGGCGGACTTTGCATCGCCCGAGGCCTTTTGCGCGTGGGCCGAGCGGCAGATCGCGCTCACGCTCGCCGGGCTGATCGGAGTCCTGCGCCACTCGGGCGCGTCCGCGTCTTCCTACTCCGGCGCCGGCGCGGGCGCGGGCTGCGGGCCGGAGGCTGCCAATAGCGCCGCGAGCGCGCTGGCCGCCAGCTCCGGCGCAGCGGCTGGCCGCGACGCCGGCGGCGGCGGTGCGCCGGGCGACACTCCACACGTGACGAAACTGATCGCCGAGCTCCGCCGCCATTGCCAGCGCATCCTGCAGCACGTGGCAGGGTACCCTGCGATCGCAGCGCTCGAGACGGCGCTCGAGGCGTCCACCCTCGCTGTGGAGGCAGCCGAAACGGCCGCGCGCACCGCCGCCGCCTCCACCGCCTCCACCGCCGCCGCCGCCGCCGCCGCCGCCGCCGCGCCGCTTCCGCCATTCAGCAATAGCTTGAGCAATAGCTTGAGCATCTCGTGCGCCACGACGACGCCGATCTTCGCTCCCGTGCCCTCCGTCAGCACGGCGCTCAGCACGGCGCCTTCTCGAGGTGCACCTCCGCCAACGGCTAAGTGGACCCCGGTGCTCCCTGCGGAGATCCCATCTCGGAGCGCGGAGATCCCATCTCGGAGCGCGTCTCATCTGTGGAAGGTCGAGTACACCTCGCTGGTGCGCGCGCTGCACGGGTGCGTGTGGGAGGCATACGCTTCCCTCGAGGACGAGGTGGCCACGGCGGCGTTCGAGCATCGTCTGGAGCTGCCCTACCCAATCTCGCTCAAGCTGTACGCTCTGCTGCTCCTCGCTACATTTGGTGACGATGGTGTGCCTCTCGACTGCACGGAGGCGATCGTCATCCTGCTCGCGCGCGTGCGACGCTGCCTACGAGTCCCCATCGAGGTGCACCGGATCTGCCTCGCGGAGGCCACCTTTGCGATGCACCGACGCCACCCCGAAAGCATCGACCTCGCCGCCGCGCTGCTACGGCGCCTCGAGCAGCTGCCCAACAACACGGCGCCACTGCCCAACACGGCGCCACGACCCCACACGGCGCAATCGCCCAACACGGCGCCGCACCCCGGCACGCCGGCGCACCAGGGCGCCGTCGCGAGCGTCGAGGCGCGCGCCCTCGATGAGATCTGCCGTTGCATGCGTAACCACTTCTCGCTCTTGCTCGGCAACTTCCACTCGACCTTGCCGACGGCGCCCGTTGCACTCATCCAGCACATGCTCGACGCGTACGTGCACCTGTACTCGGCATACCTAGAGCCCCCCGAGGTGCCCCCCGAGATGCCCCCCGAGGTGACGCCCTCGGCGGCTGGGTCGGTCCTTGGCATGGCGATCCCTGGGCTGAGTGGCGTCGTCGCGGGCAGCTCGTCGCACGCGGACGCCGCAGCGGCGGCCATCGCCTCCGCTGCCGCCTCCGCCATCGCCTCTACCTCCGCTGCCGCCTCCACTGCCGCCTCCGCTGCCGTCTCCCCCGCTGCTAGCGCTCGCATTCACATTCACACCTCTGCCGTCTCCCCCGTTGCTAGTGCTCGCATTCACATTCACACTTCTTCCGTCTCCCCCGCTGCTAGCGCTCGCATCGCCGCCCAACCTCCCCACATCTCCGCTCAGCACGGCGCCTTCCCCGGTCTACCCCCTGACCTTCCGAGCGCCGTCCCGAGCTCCACCTGCCTATTTAGGAGTGACGCCCAGCACGGCGCCGACGACCTCGACGCAGTCGCCCTCAACGCAGCCTGCGTGCCGCTGGTGGTGGTGGACGAAGCCGCCATCGCGTGGGAAGAGGGCGTGGCGGAGCGCCGTGGTGAGCACGTGCATGCAGAGGAGGAGTGGGAAGAGGGCGTGGTGGAGGTGGCGGCGGACGAGGAGCTCGTCAAGGCGGCAGCAGCGGATGAGGAGGAGGCCTGCCCGCGGCCGCAACCCTCACGAGAGGACGTGGAGGAGCGCCATGGTGAGCACGTGCATGCAGAGGAGGAGTGCCCGCGGCCACTACCCTCACGCGCACCCGAGCTCCTCCGTGGTGATGACGTGGCGCCACCGGTGGGCCCGGGCTCGACAGACCCTAATTTGGGACAATGCGAGCGCTCGTCGCCGGAGGAGGCCAGTGAGGCTGTCGCCGCTATCATTGAGCTTGCGGCGGCGGCTGCCGAGGCGGCGCGCGAAGCAGCGAGAGCGACGCGCCGTGGTGAGCACTTGCATGCAGAGGACGCCGAGGCGGCGCGTGAAGCAGCGAGAGCGGCCAAGGCGGCCAGTGATGATGACGTTGCGGAGCGCCGTGGTGAGCACGTGCATGCAGAGAGAGCGGCCAAGGCGGCCAGTGGAGGTTTGACGCCACAGAAGCTCTCGACAGCGCGGGTCAAGCCAGGCAATCCGGTGGAGCAGTCCATGTTAGGCAATCCGGTGGAGCAGCCCTTCCTCACGACGATCGGCGGCGAGAGCGGCGGCGCTCACCACGGCGCTCCACTCGCCGCCCAAGCGAGCGACGCGGGTGGCGCCCTGCATGCATGTGCTCACCACGGCGCTCCTCTCGCCGCCCGAGCGACCGAACTCCGACCGCCCTCTCCCATATTAGGCAGTACCGAACTCCGACCGCCCTCTCCCATATTAGGCAGTACCGAACTCCGACCGCCCTCTCCCACGCCTCCCCCCCCGCAACCAATCGCCGACGTGGAGGACTCGGGCGCGAAAGGCAGTCTCCTCCCTCCCATATTAGGAAGTCTCCTCCCTCCAGAGTACTACACGAGCGTCGGCCTCACAAAGGTCAGCGGCGACGCGCTGAGTTGGGTCGTCGACCCTAATTTGGTAGTCGACTCTGTGAAGGCGGGTGAGACTCGTACGAAGGCGGCCTGTGAAGACTCTGTGAAGGAGGGCGGCGACGGCGGCAACGGCGGCGATGGCGGTGACGGCGGCGACCGCGAGGGCGGCAGGGAAGGCGAGGGCGGCGGTGGCGAGTTGCCTAATATGGGCGACGAGACGAGCCGCTCGGCTGCCGTCTGGCAATGGCTCGCTTCAACGAATGCGTCCATGGCGTCGTGGTGGGCACGGGGCGCTCGCGACGGCGCCGCCTCCGCTGCCAGCGACACTGCGGCGGAAGGCGCCGTGGTGAGCGCCGAAGGTGCCCACCACGACGCCGAAACCAACGGCAACGTCGAGATGAGCCGAGCTCGATTGGGGTCGCAACCTTCGCCGGTGCCCGCCCTGCCTCCTGCGCTGTTCACAGTTCCGTGGATGTCACTGCCCGCATGGTACGACGGCGAGGGCTTGCCTAATTGGGGTCTTGTGCTCGGCGGTCCGCCGCCTCCGGTGCTTGAAGAAGTGACGGCACTCTGCCGCTCGTCCATCCGCCGCTGCTGGCTCGACCTGTGCGGCCAGGTCATCGCCTCTCCTTGCCACTGATGGCTCTCCTGATGGCCACTGATGGCCACTGATTGTGACACTGATGGCCACTGATGGCCACTGATTGTGCCCCCCTCGACCGGTGCGTGCAGGCGTACCGTGCTGGGAGTGTGGCACATGGCGCAGCGGCGGCAGCGGCGGCAGCGGCGGAGGATGAGGGCGTTTGGGACGAGGCGGACACGGAGCAATGCCTCGATTTGGATCAGGTGGGATTGCCTCCGAGTGCTTCTGAGTGGGTCTGATTGCCTCTGATTGCCTCCAATTGCCTCTGATTGCCTCTGATTGCCTCTGAGTGCCTCTGAGTGCCTCTGAGTGCCTCTGAGTGCCTCTGAGTGCCTCTGGGTGGGTCCGAGTGCCTCCATTCGCCTCCCCGAGTGCCTTGGAGTGCCACTGACATGGATCTATGCCCCGAGACGGCATCAGCTACTAGTGCTCACACTGAGTGCCACTGAGTGCCCCCCGCATCAGCTACTCGTGCTCACACTGAGTGCCACTGAGTGCCCCCCGCATCAGCTACTCGTGCTCACACTGAGTGCCACTGAGTGCCCCCCTCATCAGCTACTCGTGCTCACACAGTCCGTGAGCTCGAAGCTCGAGCTCGAGTCGACACTCTTCCATCCGGTCTTCGCACAGTACGCCCCTCAAATCGCCGAGCTCGCCACGGCTGAGTGGGGGCAGGTAATGGCCCTGACCTGCACCTGAGTGCCACTGATTGCCCCCCTCGCCAGCTCTTCTTCATCGAGGTCAGCCACGCACTGCGCGCGCTCCGCCTCTGATGGCCTCTGATGACATCTGATTGCCCCCTCTCATCAGCTCTTCCTCAAGGAGGTCAGCCACGCACTACGCGCGCTCCTCCTCTTCGCTCGACGTCGCGGATCGCAACTCGGCGCCTTTGAAAAGTTCCTGCCGCTCTGGCGTGCGATGAGCCGCATGAACATGCGCTTTGGGCCACTCTGGAAGGATGCGCAGGTCATCGCCTCCTCTAATTGCCTTGATGGCCTCTGATTGCCTCCCTCATCATGATTGCCTCCCTCATCATGGGCCACTCTGGAAGGATGCGCAGGTCATTGCCTCTTCTAATTGCCTTGATGGCTGATGCCCACTGACGCCACCCGTTGTGGACGCACGCGCAGCTCTCGGCGGCCTTCACGCACGTCGAGCCTCTCGTGAACGCGTGGGTCGCTAATGAGCAGTCTCATTTTGACGAAGTGCTCGCTCGGATCCGGCGCCGTGGCGAGCGCCAAGGCGAGGCCCATGGGTTTCGGTGGGAGCCGATCGATGCCGACCGAGGCGCGTTCCATTCTGGCGTCGTCGACGAGCTGCTCGAGATAGTGCGCGCCTCGTTCCTGAGCTTGATGCTGAGCATGCAAGTGCTCACCACGGCGCCTTTTCCCCCTTTTCCACAGGTGCGCGCCTCGTTCCTAAGCTTGATGCGTATGCGGCTGCCTGACGCGCTCATGCGAAATGGGCTCCGTCGCCTCCTCGATCACACGGACGATTCCTTCGCCGGCTTGGCGGCGGCGCTCACGCATGATCTAGTGGACGCCGCCGCCGTGCGTGCGTCCGCGCAGAACGTCGCTGGAGTCGGCGCGGAGAATGGTTCTGTGCTCAGTGCTCTCCTCCCGTCTGTCGCGCTTCCCCCAGTCGGCGCGGGAGCCGGCGTTGGTGGGGGGGGCGGGGGCAGCAGCAGCGGCGGCGGCGGCGGCGGAGTCGGGCGGGGGGGACGCTGGCGGCGGCACTGGTGGCGTCGGCGGCGGTTCGCTCGGATGGCTCACGCGGCAGGTGATTGCATCGTAGTGCACCTGATTGACACAGATTGCCACCGGTGGCCTCTGATTGCATCTGAGTGCACTGGCTGCACGCAGTGGCCACTCTGATTGCATCTGATCGCATCTGATTGCACTGGCTGCACGCAGTGGCCACTCTGGCGCAGTAGTGAGGTTGCCAACCGGCGCCGTGACGAGAAGGTGCTCGAGACGGCGCGCAATCTCCCCTTGACCTCGCTGCTCGTGCGCTGCGCGTCGCTCGGGCGGGTGTGGGAGCTTCTACCGGCCCTCTACGAGGAGCTCGTGACGCCGCTGCAGGCGCACCTGCTTGGGGGGGGCGTCGGGGGGGGCACCGGGGGGGGCGTCGGAGGGGATTCGCCCATGACGGCGCCAACGACGGCGTGCTTTGCGAGGGCGCGTCAGGCGCAGCTGGTGTGCCTCGAGCGCGTGTGCGAGCTGCTCGGCGCCAAGGTGGTCCTTGTTGACTTGCAGGTACATCCTGTGATGGCGTCTGATGGCGCCTGATGGCGTGCCGGAGGGGGGCCGTGATGGCCCCTGATTGCCTCCCTGATTGCCTCGCTGATTGCCTCCCTGAGTACCGCCTGATAACTCGTCCCCCGCAGCCCTCGATGCTCTCCTACCTGTACCAGCCCCGGGTGGCCGACGCCCGGCTGCGCGACGTGCTCAAGGCGCTCAACACGGCGCTGGGCACGATCGTGCGCAGTACGCCACAGCCGATGCTGCGTGAACGGCTAGTAGACGCCATCCTACGCGAGTGCTGCCACGCTATCGAGCACGTACTGCTCCACAGCGGCCCGGAGCGTTCCTTCGACCCTCCGGATGTGCCGTTGGTTCATCAGGTGATTGCGCACTGATTGAGCCCCTGATTGAGCCCCTGATTGAGCCCCTGATTGAGCCCCTGATTGAGCCCCTGATTGCAATCAGCGCACTTTCGACCCTCCGGATGTGCCGTTGGTGCCCATCAGGACCTGCAGCAGCTTCGCGCCTTTTTCATCGCCAAGGACGCGAGCGCCGTGCCCCAGGGAGTCTCTCCGACGCGAGTGGACGAGGTGTGCCGGCCGTTGCATGCACTCCTCCGACTGCTCGGCACACCAAGCGAGCCGCTGCTCCAGCTGTGGGAAGACCACGAGAGCGTACGCGCCGCCGCCGCCGCCGCCGCCGCCGGAACGAGCGGGGGCGCTGTCGCGAGCGGTGCCACCCCTCGCGCCCAGCACGGCGCGCGCGCCCCCGCCTTTCGGGAGGTGGAGGCGCTGGGCGCACCGCTTGCCCAGCACGGCGCGTGGCCTGTGATCGGCACGTGGGACGTGGCCGAGGCGCGCCGTAGTGAGCGCGCCGTAGTGAGCACATTGGACGTGGCCGAGGCGCGAGGTGGCGTGCTCACCACGGCGCGAGGTGACGTGTGGACGCTTCCACAGATCGTGCAGGTGGGTTGATGAGCCCTGATGGCATCTTTACGGCCTCCCTGATAGCCTCCCTGATGACCTCCCTGACTGGATCTGATTGCATCTCATCGTGCACAGGTGCTTGCCCACCGGTCCGATGAGGTCGCCAAGGCCTGGCATGCGCGCCAGCTCAAGGCAGCCCGAGCGGCTAGGCGCCGATGAGCGACGAGATCTGCTCCACGAGATGACAGCTATGCGATGTCTCTCATAATTCATTTCAGATTAATAGAATACCGGCTGTACGGTACCGCACGTACCAACCTATGAGAGACCAGACGTGCGGTGCGGATTAACTAAAACGGTTTAGCTGCTCCCCGGCTTTCCGGTTTCCCTTTCGCACAGCGGTGCGGACCGTCAGGTCCCGTCCTCTAGTCAGGTCCACACTTCGTAACCACACCACTTACGACTTACCACAAAGAATGCAGGAAGCAGCGGCGCTGCCAGTGCCACCCTCGCCCGCTGCGTGGGATGACGGTATCAACGGCCACCTGAATGTTATAAAGCGGGCCACCAGCAGGCCTAAAGCCGTGCGAAGCGAAAAGCGCCCGGCGCCCATTTAGTTTGTTCTGCTCGCTGCCCCCTGCTCGCTCGGCTGCCCCCGTGCCGCAACTCTGAAGCGTATGTGGATACTGTATGATGCCCCTTCCCTCTACTGAACGCTCTTCTTTCTTCTTCAGTCCTCCTCGTCCTCCTCGTCCTCCTCGTCCTCCTCGCCGCCGCCGCCGAGCTCGCCGCCGCTGCCACCGCTCTGCTTCTCGAAGCGCACCCCCGTCCGTGCGAGCACCTTCGCGATCTCGATTAGGAAGTCCTGCCGGATCTGCTTGTTCGGCGCCGTCGTGGCCACGTTGATGGAGGCCTCGAGCTCAATCGAGCTCTTGCCGTAATCGACCAGGTACGCCTCCCCCGGCTTCCCCGGAGCGAGATTGGGCATCCTCGCCACGACTTCGCGGATCTGGCTGATCAACTGCAATCAGGCGCACTCAGGAGCACTCAGGGGCCATCGGATGCCATCGGTTGAAATCAGAGGCACTCCGGTGCGCTCCGGTGCACTCCGGTGCACTCCGGTGCACTCCGGTGCACTCCGGTGCACTCGGATCAGTTGCAATCACCTGCGGGATCTTTGCCAGATCATCGTACTTGAGTCGGAGCCTCACCACCTCCTTCTTCGCCGTCCGACGCGAGAGGTTGACAATCTGCCGATCGGAGATGCAATCAGATAAAAGATACAATCAGATACAATCGAATGCAATCGGATGCAAACCGATACACAATCAGATAAAATCAGATGCGTTCAGAGGCAAGCAAAGGCAATCAGTGGCAATCACCTGCTTCTCGGCAAGCAGGCTATTGGGCAGTGTGACGAGATCGTTCTCTTCCGTGCGCAGTCGGCTCTGGTACCACCTGATGCGCCCGGGCACAGATGCAGAGCACTCAGACAGGCGAGTGCAATCAGATGCCACATCAGATGCCACATCAGATGCCATAATCAGGTGCCACATCAGGTGCGGAGCCCTCTGAATCGGGTGCATTCCGGTGCCATCCTGGTGCAATCAGGCGCAAAGTCGCACGCACCCAAAGTCCTCGACGACCCCCGTCATGCCAGCGCTTGCGATCTTGTCGCCGGTGCCGAAGGAGCCACTCGCTGCGATGATGAGTCCCTTGACAACGTTGGCGAGGGGCGTCTGGCACGCGAGGCCGACGACAATGGAAGAAAAGCCTCCGAGGGCTAGGACTGACTTGAGACGGAAGCCGAGCTCGACTGAGAGCACCTGGGCGCAGCCCGCGCCCGCGAAGAACCAGATCAGAGCGCCCCAGAGCCGATCGAGCGTCGCGGGGATTCCTTTGAGCTTCTCAGCGGCACTCGAGCCAGCTGACTTGCGGACCAGATGGGTCTTGACGCGCGTGAAGAGGAAGCCAGAGAGGAACGAGTAGCCGACCGTGTCGAGCACGGTCGGGATCTCGCCCGCGACAATCTTGGACATCAATTTGGTGCACGAGAGCGTCCAGCATGCCGCATCCGCGAGGAGCAGCACGAAGAAGAGCCTGGCAAACTGGAGTGCGACCTCCGCGAGCACCGGGAAGATCGATTCCTCATAGGGGCCCTTCCACTCGGCGGGCGCAATGTCGCTGGCCATGCTGTGCGCGAGGCGCGAGGCTGGCCCTCGCAGTGCCCAGACGCCCACGATGGTCGCAATGTCGAGCGGCTGCCAGAGCGACTCGGCGAGTGGCTTCACCCAGTCACTCCAGTGCCAACTGACATCTTGGAGGAGTTTCAGCGCTGAATGGACTAGCGGCCCGACGCGAGACGCCTGCACGCGCTCGTGCAGCAGCTCGTAGGCAAGCTCAGCATGCTGCCATTGCGCAACCTTGGCCACAGGCGGCACGATGCGAGGGGCCAGAACGGGCCGAACCATGTTCACATGCCGCATGGCCGGACCAAGAGCTAGCCCCGCGACCACGGGGAGCTGCACCAAGAGGGCGACAATGACGTGATGATGTATAGAGGCCAGACGTCGCGCCCCTCCCTCAGACAGCCGTAGCATGCCGCGGGGCCCTGGTCGGTCGGCTCTCTCGGCACTCGCAGTCCCTCATCATCTCGCTCACGACGGTTTCGGTCTGAGTTTCGTCATGTTTGGCGCGAAGCAACGTTCCGGCGTTAGGCAACGCGATACGACCACCGATCAAATAAGAACGACAGACGGAGAACAAAAGATAGAGACGAAATGCGCATACCCCCACAAGCTGCTTTTACAAGCTGGCCGGACGCACCCCTCACTTCTTGCCCTTGCCCAGCCCAAAGCTGAACCGACTCGCAGCCTTCGCGGTGGCTGAGGCGGTCGCTAGCCCGCCGCTGGGTGCCTTGTGGAACGCCTGGTCGAGGCGATCGACCAGCTGGAGCTCGTTGAACGCCTTCCCTACGTGCCCCCCCTGCTCCGCCAGCACCCGCGCCGCATCGGAGCGTGTCGTGCCGACCAAGCTCGGCTCCGCCGCCACCTTGGCCATCAGTGCATCCAGTCGAGGATCCACCGCCGCCACCGACGCTGTCACCGCCGCCGTCACCGCCGCCGCCGCTGACGCGGCTGCGCCCGCGCCCGCGATCGTCGCCGTCGTCGCCGCCGTCGCCGTCGCGGCGGCGAGCGCTGTGGCGGGCGCGGCGGCGGATGCGCTCGGCCGGCGCCTCATCAGCGACGGCAGCCCCAGCCTCGCCTTGCGTTTCGGCTTGCCCGAGACGACGCTCGGCTCGCCCGCCACCGAGGCGGAGGCGGACGTGTCCACGTCGGACACTTCGCTGCGCAGCGAAGCCGACAGCGACGGCCGAGCAGAGGCCTGGCGCTCGCTCTCCAGCGCCGCGGCGAGCTCCGCGAGCTCCGCATCTCGAGACGCGAGCTCCGCATCTCGAGACGCGAGCTCCGCATCTCGCTGTTCCAACTTGGCCCGGAGCCTCGCCTCTTGTGCCGCCGCGGTCGACATCGTCTCGCTCAGCGCCTCGAGGTCGTCCTTGGCGGCTTCGGCAGCACGGTTCGCCTCGCCCTCGCGCTGCCTGAGCACCACCATCTCGTCTGCTTGCTCGTCCAGCTGCCGCTTCGCATCCGCCAGCTCGTCCTGCGTGAGCCTCAGCTGGAAGGTCAACCTGCGGAGCTCCTCGGCCGCGTCGAGCTTGGTGCGCTCGAGCGTCTCTCGAAGCTCCTGGATCGTCTGCTCGCGCGCGGAGGCGTCTGCAGCTGCTTCGCGCAAACGTCGCTCGGCCAGCCGCCGTGCTGCCGCCTCCGCAGCGACGAGATGCTCTGCGGTGCCGACTTTTGGTGCTGCCGCCGGCAGCGGCTTGCCGAAGTGCTCGAGATCGCCGCGCAAGCCCGAGTACTGCTCAGCCATGCTCTGATGCTGCTCGCGCACCGTCGCCGCGAGCCGGTCGAGGGCCGCAGCCACAGCGGTGTTGCCCACCATCGTGGGCAGTCCGGACGGTATTTCCAGAGTGCCTCGGCGCGTACGCGTGATTCCGCAGCCGTCTTTTTCGCGATGGTATGTATCACGCCAGACGTCTACGTACAGAGTTGATCCTCCTAAGATTTCACAGACAAGCCTCTTCTTGTGGCTGGCTGTTTCACAGACTCTCGTAGGCTTGCGCAGGAAATGGGGCGCTCAATAGGGGACGAGCAATGCCTCCTTCGCTGATGGGTGCGCAACGCGGGTTGAAGGCACTCGTGTGGCCGTGCGTGCCGCACCCGCGCGCTCATGGATCATGCCTACTGTGCTCGCAGACCAACTGAACAGCATGGCTGCGGCGGCCGCCAGCGCTACGGCGGACGCTACAGAGGCTTCCGCAAAGCTGAACGAAGCGGGCCAAAAGGCGCGCCGCAAGTCGCGCGACCTTGAAGCACAATTCTCCGGGATGCACGTTGAGGAGGTCGCGGACATCAAAAAGATCTTTGAGGAGTTTGATGAGGACCACAGCGGAGGCATTTCGCTCGAGGAGCTCAAGAAGGCGATCAAGTCGCTCAAGGCGACCATATGTCCAGAGGACCGCGTGGTGCGTGCTACCGCCGGCCACCTCAGCCTGTGCCCCGTGTCGTACGCCGGCACTCAGCGCGCGCGCGCCTCTCTCATCTTCGCGGTGAGATCTCCGCCGCTTCTCGTGCCACCGAGCGCGTCGTGTGTGTGCTGCCCGCCGCTGCCCGCCGCCCGCCGCAGCTACGCAAATCGATCCCAAAGTACACGCGGAAGGATTTCAAGGACGGCAAGGAGCTGGATGAGGATGCGTTCCGCAAGCTGATCTTGGCGGTCAAGACCGGCGCCCTAATCGAGGATGTCCAAAAGTCAGACGAGGAAATTCGGGCTCTCTTCAACAAGGTCGATGGCCACTGATTGCCACTGATGGCCACTGATGGCCTCTCATGGCCTCTCATGGCCTCTCATGGACGCTCCGCTCTCTTCGAGCAGATCGATACGGACGGCAGCGGCTTCCTCGACGAGAAGGAGCTCAAGACGGCCATGGATAGCACGCCAACGTCCGAGCGCGCAGACTACGCGGAGCACTGGGCGCGCATGCTCGGCTACGCTGACAAGGACGTGGGCGGCAAGAAAGAGTTCTCGTTCGAAGCCTTTCTGAAGCTGACTGACGACCTCAATCTGGGCAGGTTTGCTACGTCGAGTTAGAGATGTCTCTAACTCGTGTCCCAAATTAGGCAACTCTGAGAGGCGCACGAGCGGTACCCATATTAGGGGTGTGGCGCACCCCTACTTACCATATTAGGGTGGGCCAACCCTACTAACCATATTAGGGTGGCCCACCCCTACTTACCCCAGCAGGCGAGCGGAACCCAGGTGGGAGCGCGATCTGCGCCAGAGCGAGCTACGTGGCGGGAGGTCTCCTGCGCGAGGAACAGGGCGGCTAGAGCCTGCAGCATGAGGGATGGCGCATGTCGAAGAGCACGCGCTGATGCGAGTGTTCCGTCTGTGTCGGCGCGCGCCTGGGGCGGTGCCTACAACAAAGTACGGTGTGCAAACTGCAAACCTCGTGCATTGGCATGTGCATTGGATGGTCTGTTGGAATATGTTCCCCGCAAGGTTCCCCGGGGCCTTCGTAACGGTTAGTGTTCAGTGTACACGTGACGATACTTTACCGATACTGAGTGACCGTTGACTGAGTGTACCGTTGGAAACAGAAAAGCCAAATGCCAGTGAAGCTTGAGCTTTACCGCGGCTTCAGCGGCTTCAGCGGCTTAAAAAGCCGTTTATAGACGCTACATGTGCGTTCAGCTGTGCACCGGGAAGATCGGAACACGGCTACACATTGTCCAGTAAAGTCCCTAGAGCGCGGCCGCGCCGGGTTGAAGTACTAAGACTTGCGCTTCAAAGCGGTACCAATTACGATGTCCGCAGAAAGCCGCTTGCCACCACCCGACAGCGGGCATCAATTTGCTGCTGCAACTGAGTTGCGTCTGATCCAACCGCAAGTCTCGACTGTTGCGCATCCCCTGAACTATTGCGTGTAGAGATCCTCTGCGTCGCACGAATCGAGCCACACGGTCAGACGAATGCTCGGGAGACCGGCGTCAGAAGGCCAATACTGACCTCGCGGCTTGAGACCACCGCCGCCCGTTGACTTCTTCTTCTTCTCTGGCTGTGGCAAAGCCATGAACGCGATGAGGGCGATGAGGCCTCCAACGATCGTACCGATAATGACTGTATAGCTATCGAATTCCATGCCTGCACGCTAATGCACCTCGAGTGCGCGCGCGCACGGCGCAAGGTTGTCTTTCGGGGGGCGACCGCGGTCGTGTGAATTGACTGTGAACAGGGTTCGCTCTGAGAGTTCTAAAAATTTATCCTCGACCAGCACGTCCGCTCCCGTCAGCCATCCTCACACGTAACGAAGCGGAGGCGGGGGGATCGAGCCCGATCTGTCATAGTGTCATTCACTCACTCACTCACTCGGGGTCGAGCCCGATCACATTCGCCTCGACGAGCGTGTCGCGCAGCTCGGCGTGAGCCGCCGCATTCGCGGCAAGTAACGGTCGGCTCGCAATCCCAAACGGTGCGCCGGAGAGCTCGGTCACGAGCCCGCCCGCCTCCCTCACGAGCAGTACGCCCGCCGCCGTGTCCCACGCGTTCAGATCAGCCTCGAAGTACGCGGAGAGACGTCCGCACGCCACCCACGCAAGCATGATGGCCGCCGAGCCGAGCATACGGACGGTGCGTGCGCGCGCGCCCACCGCCACGATGCCGCGCGCCATCGGGCGCAAGCTGGCCTGATTGGGGGCGAAGCCGGTGGCCACGACGGCGTCGGCGAGGCGCTCTGTGCTCACTCGGATCGGTACGCCATCGAGGAAGGCGCCGTATCGGGCGGCGGTAGAGAAGACCTCTCCCTTGAAGGGATCGACGATGACGCCTGCGGCCATCTCCCATACGCCCGCGCCGCCGCCGCCGCCGCCGCCGACTGTGGGGTCGCGGCTACCCCCACGTCGCCGTCGGGCCACCCCAATCGAAATGCCCACGATCGGGAGGGACTGCACAAAGTTCGTCGTGCCGTCGATTGGGTCGACAATCCAGAGCCAGTCATCGCCCGGCGCGCTGGAGGTCGATGCTGATACAGATCCAGATCCAGATCCAGAGCTCTGCGCCTCAGAGGCAGCGCCGCCACCCATGCCATCGAATGCCGCGTCCATCGCAGCGGCGATGGCCTCGGCGCTCGCCTTGGCCCCCGCCGCCACGGATTCCTCTCCAAGGAACGCGTGTGTCGGGAAGGCTGCGCGCACGCGCGCTTCAATCAGCCGCTCCGCTGCGCCATCCACCTCAGTCAGCAGGTCCCCTCGCGAAGCCTTTGTCTTCACCACGTCCGCGCCAAGCCGCGCCTTGACCATGGTCGCAGCGGCACGACCCGCCTCCTCCGCCACGCGCAGGACCGCACCGAGCTCAGCGTCGTCCACGCACAGCGTCCAGGGCTCTACAGGCACTGCGGGCTCCGCCGCACTCATCCTCGGCCCCGAACCCGCCGTACGGGTAGGCACACGCACTGGTGACGGTGCCCGTACCTGTCCCGGCACTTGCACTGTCAGCGATGCAACGACCGAATCGTAGTCGTGAGCGCCGTCGTGAGCGCCATCGGGGACGAGCGCGTCGGGTACAAGGCGCTTGCTGAGGAGCCGCTGTGGAGGGCATGCGTCGTCCACGAACTTGAACGTCGAGAACCGCGAGTTGGTCATGTAGCCTGTGGCCGCAGGGCAGAGCAGCAGATCGGCACACATGACGACGGCATCCTGGCCGCCGTTGAACGACACGACGACGCCATCCGGGCCGTACAGGCGCAGCGCGTCGCGGCACACGCCCAGCACGCGCTTGAGCGCGCGGCCGAGCGGCGTGTCCTCGGCGTCTTGCTTCAGCCGCTGGTAGAGCGCGAGCGCTTCTGCGGCATCGTCGGGTGCCGAAGCGGACGGTGCGCTCATGCGGGCGCTGCTGGCAGCGATCGCGGGCATTACGGTCGCGGGCATTACGGTCGGGCGCAGCAGGACGGCTGCGACGGCGATGGTGCTCAGCAAGCTCCATGGCAACATGACCAGGGCCGCAGTTTCCCGGACCGCGGTGTGATGCTAAGAGCCCAACCCGTGAAATCATTGCCACGCAATAACCCAGTCTCTTTGGGTTGAAACATCTCGCCAAGGATTTCGTCAACCGGTCATCTCGACGAACCTCCGAAGCACGATGTTGACCCGCATTTTCCTTCTCGCCGTGATCGCCGCTGCGAGCGCGTTGCGCATCCCCGTCGTGGTGTCTCGCCGTGCCGCAGTTGCCGGTGCCACTGCTGCTGCGATCGGCCTCGCTCCAGCCAACGCTGCACTGAAGCCTTGCCCGAGCGGCGCCAACAACTGCTGGTCCTCGGCGTCCACGGACAAGACGAAGCTCTCGACGTGGACGTGGCCTTCGTCCACCTCCCGAACGGCTGCCATGGCCGATCTTCGTGCGCATGTGCTCATGAACTCTAAGAGGCACGCTTGTGATTGCGCTCGCCATGCCACTCACGCCCGGCTCGGTCCGCTTTGCCCCTTGCGCAGGAGCTGCGTTGCAGGCGTACCCGCAGGAGGGCCAGGGCGGCGTGGATCTCGGCGGCTGGACATTGGTCGAGGACACGCCGAGCTACCAGCGTGTTGAGTTCCGCTCGGGCATCGGCAACTTTGCTAAATTCTTCAACGGCGGAAAACCCTTCGTGGATGACCTCGAGTTCTCTATCGAGGAGACGACCGTTGGCGTGCGCTCCTCGAGCCGCGTCGGCGATTCCGACTTCGGCGTCAACGGCAAGCGGCTCAACTACATCGCGGCCGAGCTTGCCAAGAAGGGATGGGATGCTAAAGGCGTCGCACTCTGAGTCGCTTTCTGAGGCGCGTGTGCGGCGAGGGCGTCTACGGATGGCGGCTACTGCACGGATGGTCGCGTCGCTGTCAGGACCAGCCGGCTGATGGGGGAGACCATCAGTGCTCATCAGTCGCAATCAGCATGCAAGCTCGCCTCGCCGTCAGGACCGGCCGGCTGACGCCTGCGCTATGGTACGGGGTAGGCTCGTCGAAGTGCTGCGGTCTCTCTGCGAACAACAACAGCAGGCTCCTGGTATGAGTCACGGCCCGCGACCCGCACAGCTGCAACGGCTACAGCCACGAGGTGTATACGGGGCCCCTCTCGACGTGCGTGCATGGTGACGTTTACAGAACTGCTGCTCCGCGCCGCGAGTGCCGAGTCGCGCGGTACCGCGGATAGTATGGTGTAAATTACCTGAGACAGATATGAACTGTCAGGGAGCTGGCGAGATGTCCTCACTCGGCCTCATGTGCCCCTGAGCCCCCAACTCGACGCACGTCCGCCCCGCCGCACCCGGAGTGCGACACTGCCATGGACACTGCACATGTGTGGACCCGCAACGCATGCACGAGACATGTCGACCCAGAGGAGTACGCACGACGGCTTCTTCATCTAATACATAATCATCTAGAGCTACTTCGAGACTCGGCGCGAAGGTGGGCGAGAGCTTCGCTGTCGCTGGCAGGCTGCTCTGGTGGCTCATCCTGGTAGAAGCGTGTGCGTGCGTTCAGTGGCAAGCCGCCAGCGCAAAGGCTACCAAGCATTCCACTCCCGCGGAGGCTGCCACTGTCACTCCTTGATGAGATGAGCCTGGGCCGGACTGACTGGATTTCTAGTTCGCCCTGTGGTTCCGCGCCGGTCGTGATGAGTTGCCTTCGCTCGTGGAAGGTGTATGGGAGAGAAGCGAGGTGCTTGGAAGGGTGAAGCGAAACCCTGACATGTGTCTGAAGAGTGGGGTGACGAGGTGGCTCTGCAACCTCCGCGCTACGTTGAGCGCCGGCATCGGCTACGTTGATGGCGAGCGCCGCCATCGGCTTCGGACTAGGAGCCGTCCTGGACGGTTCGCGAGTTCCCGGCGCCGGAGGCGTACGAAATGTCGGCCAAATTTGACGAATCTTCAGTGACTAAGTTTGGGTACAAAATATCACAGCTTCACGCAGCACCAGCCAACCGGCATGTCGGTGGCCACCAGCCTCTGCAGGCTGCGCGTGCCCGGCAAACACGCCGGCGGCTCTAGGGAGCGGCCGCGATCGCGCCCGGTCAAGTTGAAACACGGCCGGCGCTCGTTGCAGCAGCAGCGGCTGCGCTCGCACGCGCCGCCCTCGCCGCGCGCACGCGCCGCGTGCAGCGCCGCCAGTCGACGCTCGAGCGCCGGCCCCTCCCGTCGCACCCGCGCTGCAAAGTCCCGACGTACGGCCTTGTAGAGCCTCACGTCCCACGGAGCGATCGCCTCGATGTGTGCGCGGCACGCGGCCATGTCGGGGCAGATGGCGTGGTCGGCCAGGCGCATGCCGTCCATCCCCTGCGGCTCGGGCCGCACCGCCACGTGCTTCCTCTCCTGCAGCGGCGCAAGGCGCGTCGCGTCCGTCGTCAGCAACAGAGCCTCATCGAATTGATCCATCGGCGCGACGACGTCGTAGGAGCGCAGGACGCGCAACAGTGCGCGATGGTCGGCACGGCTGTGCTCGTGGTGCTGCAGCCAGTATGAGTGCGGCCGCCGCCCTTCGCCACGTACGCCCGGGAAGCCGCCCGCCTTGAGCCCAGCGAACAGCTCAACGTCGCCGTGGAGAAGCCCGATCGACTGCAGGTTCGGTGGGCGCCACTCGAGAAAGGAGGCGCCGAGCGGGTTGATGACGCTCTTGTGCGCCGAGAGCCGAATCACATTGCCCCGCCGCTGCATCCCCGCGATGCGCCACCGGTAGAAGCTCAGGTAGTAGGAGAGCGGCTCGCGCACCCGCGTGGTCACCACGATGCGGACGGGCGCGCCGAGGCGGCTAAAGTGCTCGCGCAAGCCTATGAGCTCCGGCAGCCGGCGCGACGTCCAATCGGCCGACGCCGTCGACGCGTGCGCCTCGATGCACAGGCGCGGGAGCCGACGAGTGTCCGCCACGCTCGCGTTGCTCCGCATCGCGTTCATGAGCCGGTCCCAGCCCTCGCCCGTCTGCTGGTAGCCGTAGTAGACGCAGTTGCCCGCCTCCTCGTTGCGGAGCATCACCTCGCGCAACGTCGAGCCACCATTCTTGTGCAGGTGCCGGTCGACCCAGAGCACGCCCTCGGCCGCCGCCGAGACGTCCATGGCGCGACTTTCATGAATACACACACCACGACTTTCACGATCGGAAGTGTTAAGTAGGGCATGAAACGGTGGCAGGTCGCCGTAAGGTCGCTGTTGCGAGCACGTGTACTTGTATCGCGCGGCTCGATTCGTGAAAGTTGCGTGAAACGATCGCGCACCAAGAACACCAACTGCCATCTCGTGTTCTGCAAGGGAGCACCCGTCATCGAGGCGATGCCCGCCATGGCCTCCCGCCGCCAACCGCCAGTGCCGCCGCAGCACCTGCCCATCTCCGAGCAGGCCGTCCATGAGGTACTACTCTCGCAGCCGGGCACCGAGATGCCGGCGGCCGCGCTCTCCGCCCTCTTCTCTCCACGCGACGACGCCGAGAGGCTCAAGCTGACGCGGGCGATCTCAAGGTTGTGCGACATGCGCACCACCCCGGCAGGCGAGCCGGCGGTGCGCCTGCGCGGCAGCAGTGCCGCGCACTCGCCGCCGCTGCCCATCGGCGCCATGGCCGTGCGTGCACTGCTGCTGGCCCAGCCTGGCGAGCAGATGGACGTGCAGGCGCTGCGCGAGCGCTTCGCCCCTGCGGACGAGGCCGAGCGGCAGCTGCTCGTCGCGGCCATCTCGGACGTGGGCGAGCTCGCCGCCTCGGACAGGCCGGGCGCCGGTCCTATCTTGCGCCTGCGCCGCGAGGGTGCGCGCACGCCGCCCTCGTCGGACGCAAAGGTCGTGCGCGGTGGTGGCACGTCGCCCGCATCGGTGCTGTCGCCCGACGACGCCGCGCAGCCGGTGACGTCAGTCGAGCGCGAGCTCGTGCGCAAGGTGCTCGGCTCGAGCCCGGGCGGCCTGAGCGCCGCACAGTTCGCCAAGCTCATCTCCCCCGCTGACGCCGGAGCCAAGAAACGTCTCGCGCGAGTGGTCGCCGAGGTGGCGCGCGTGACGGAGCGCCTTGACGGGCACGGCAAGCTCGTGCCCGTGCTCATGCTGCGCGACGCGCCCGACGGGGAGGCCAGCGCCCTCACGAGCGCCGCCGCCGCCGAGGCCTCCCGGTGCTCCTCGATGACGAGCGGCGCTGTCCCGAGCGGCGGCGCGGAGGGACAGCGCCGTGGTGAGCACATGCATGCGCGCGTGGTGACGGAGGAGATGGTAGTGGAGCTGCTCCGCGCCAAGGGGGGGCGCATGCTCTCCTCGGTGCTCATCAGCCAACTGCAGCCACTCGACTCGACAGGACGGCGATCGCTCGCTGCGATCGTGCAGCGCGTGTGCAAGACAGTCCTCCCCGCCTCGCGCGATGTCGCCGCGCACTCGGGTGCGATCGTCGTGCTGCGCGAAGTGCTGCTCGCGGACAAGGTCGAGGCGCGCGCCGCCACGTGCCTCCAGCGTCGGCAGCGCGAGCGTCAGGCGCATCTCCTCGCGGCCGTGGGCGCAGCGATCAAGCTGCAGTCGAGCGCTCGTCGGTTAGCTGGCGCACGGGCTGTGGTCCGTCGACGGATCGAAATGCATGCTGCTCTGGTGCTGCAGGCGCACGCGCGCCGGCGCATGGCTGCCGAGCACGCACGCCGCCGGCGCACTGCTCTCGAGGCCGCGACCGCCGTGCAGATGGCCTTCCGGAGACTGGAGCTCACTCGACGAGTAGCAGCGCGTCAGGCAGCCTCGCATGCCGCGGCGACAGCGGTCCAGGCGGCGGCACGCGGCGCGCGCGGCAGGCAGCAGGCGCGCCACGCACGGCGCGAGGCGCTGCTCGCGCGCGAGACCGATGAGCAGCGTGCCGAGCGGCTCGAGCGTGAGAGGACTGCTCTGCTTCGTCAGAAGCTCCTCCGTCGCCGCCGGCAGCAGCAGACGGCGGCGGCGACGACGGCGGCGGCTCAGGGCGAGGAAGAGGGAGCGTGCCAGCCGCCGCCGCTCAAGGCGCCCATGGCCACCGCCACCTCGCCGCTCCTCACGCCGGCCCCCAAGCTCTCGTGCCTCGCCGCGCGGATGCCACAGCACGGGGACGAGCATGAACCCGGGGGTGATGACGGGGATGCACTCGAGGCTGGGGACGGCGCGGCGGATGTGAACGTCGCGGGCGAGGACTTCCTCGCTGGCATGCGCAAGATGATGCAGCAGTATGGGGCGGAGCTGGGCGCGTCCCTGTGAGTCTAACGAGCATCAAACACAGCGGGCTTGGAGTTGTGTGTTGTTCGATGTCTGTTGTGTTGTTCGATGCGCTCGAGCGAACTCCTGAGTAGTAAAAAGCAGTAATGACAAGCGCAAACAGGCGCGCCCGTCGCTTCAAGGTCACGCGGTGTGAACAAGTTTTGTTCACGGCGCGAATGCGGCCGGTCCAGGGGGGGCGACACCCTGGAGAGCAGCGTTAGTGTGGTGTATTGATGTCGTCCCGCGTCCCGCTAACCGAGCGAGTAACGGCGACCTTGAAGCGCCACGCCGAGGAGCGATGCCATTTCGATGAGCGCCATGCCAAGGAGCTCCATGAGCTCACTGACTCTGGCATGAGCGCTGACGATTGTGAGGCCGTCCGGCCGGCGATCCCAAGCCTTGTGCAGCTGCTCAAGCTTAGCGGCGGAGCCTCAATGGCTGCATCGACCCTGCTCAGACTCTCCGACACCAGTGATACTGCCCGCGATGCCATCCGAGAGGCGGGCGCCATCCCGCCGCTCGTGGCGTTGCTGCATGCGGGGGCTGAGTCGGAGGCGGCGGAGAATGCGGTTTGTGCGTTGTGGATCCTCGCCGGCAATAACCCGACCAACCAAGACGCCATCCGAGAAGCGGGCGCCATCCCGCCGCTCGTGGCGTTGCTGCATGCGGGGGCTGAGTCGGAGGCGGCGGAGAATGCGGCAGGCGCGTTGGGGAGCCTCGCCTGCGACAACCCCACCAACCGAGACGCCATCAGAGAGGCGGGCGCCATCCCGCCGCTCGTGGCGTTGCTGCATGCGGGGGCTGAGTCGAAGGCGGCGAAGCATGCGGCTTGCGCGTTGTGGTTCCTCGCCCACGACAACCCCACCAACCAAGACGCCATCCGAGAGGCGGGCGCCATCCCGCCGCTCGTGGCGTTGCTGCATGCGGGGGCTGAGTCGGAGGCGGCGATAACTGCAGCAGAAACACTGTGCGTCCTCGCATGTAACCCCACCTGCAGCGATGCCATCCTTGCCGCCGTCGCCAACACCGCCGCGCCTCTCCACGCCTTCTCTGAGCTGCAGCGCAAGCTCCGTTCAGTTGCGACGGCGCGGCTGCATCGTGCTGAGGCTGGTGAGACTGTTGTTGCGCTGGAGGCGGCGCTGGCAACGGCGGCGGCCGTCGGCGCGGCGGACGAGGCGGTGACGGAGCGCGTGCGCTCGCGGCTTGAGGAGCTGCAGACGGCGGCGGCACGGCGCGCGCGGCGCGAGTCCGTCGGGCTGAACGTGCCGCTGCCTGCCGACTTCACATGCCCGATCACGTACGACAAGATGAAGGACCCAGTGGTCGCATCCGATGGCCATTCCTACGAGCGCAGCGCGATTGAGGAGGTCCTCCGCGGCCCGCACCCGCTCAGCCCGCTCACGCGCGCGACGCTCGGTACGGCGCTGGTGCCAAACCTCAACCTGCGGCGGCGCATCGAGGACCACGAGGCAGAGCTCGATCGGATGGCCGAGCAGATGGCGGCACGATTGGCCACCGCCGTCGCTGAGGCGGAATCGGCAGCCAACGTGAAGGAGGCGGCTGCCAAGGCGGCTGCCGAGGCGAAGGAGGCCGCTGCCAACGCGGAGATTGAGGCGTTGCGCAAGCAGCTCGCCGACGCCAAGAAGCGCGTTCGGACCGAGGATGATCTCACGGAAGAGCCATGGGAAGAGCAGGATCCACCCGCACCCAAGCGACGCGCGCCATCATCACGGCACTCCACGGGAAGTGGCGCTGGTGGTAGCGCATAAGGGAGGGGTGAAGCCGGAGGGCGCTCTTGTGATTCTTGCCGAGTCCCGAGAGATGAGTCCCGTCCGACGTAGTCAGCACCTGCAAGTTAACATTGTTGTAGAAATTCAACAGGCACGACACATGGTACGCTGCGCTTGCGCGACGCCGAGATCGGCAGTCAGTGTGTGCGTGTCGCGTGCCTGCGGGCCGGGCTAACGAAACCAAACGCTAACGCATACCGCGCAACGCACGCGTTACCACACGAGTGTATCTTGCGTGTTGTTGCCTACATGGCGGTCCACAAAGTCTTTGCTTCGCTCCCGCCCGCTCCCTTTTCACACACGGATTCACAGCCTGAAAAAAGCCCGGGAGCCCGGGCGGACTCCGCACTGGGACGGCGCGGCACGGCGGACGGTGTTCAATGGGCAACCTTCGCCGCCTCCTCCACACTCTCCGATCGCCGCAGTCGCCAGAGGTGGGCACCCCCGAGTGGCTGGAGGCCGCCGCTGCGCAGCTCGGACTGCCAACGCCAACGCCACCGTACCAAATCCAAGTGCCCGACTCGCCGCAAACCGGCGACTCTCCCGACCTCGGGATGCCTGCTGCGAGCCCATCCATTCTGCCGCAACCGCGGAGCGCGGGCGCCGTCCATCGGCTCGCCTCCTCGCTGGCATGCGAGCTCGCCGAGACGACGGCGCTCTCTTCGGCCATGGCAGTGTGGGCGGCGGCCACGCGCCTCGAACGACACTTGCAGATTGGTACACGGTGGTTTGCGCTTGCCATGCTGACGCGCGCCATGGAGCGGTGGCGCAGATGCGAGCGACACGAGCGCGTGCTCGGTGCGGCGACGCGCGAGGCGCCCTGGGTCGCCGCCGGGCGCGCCATCACTGTCTGGCTCAGCTACGCGGCCGAGCAGCAGTTCGTGCGCTTCCTCGACGGCATCGCCGGCACTCGGACCGTGACGCGTCGGCTGCGGCTATGGCGGCGGCGCGCGGCCGAACGGCGGCAGCAGGAGGCCCGCCGGCGCTGCCTCATCGTCATAGGCGGGCCGCGGGGTCCTGTTCGGGCGGACTTACCATTTGGGGACGCCGCGGATGCCTGTGCGTTTCGGCAGACGGTGGCGCGCGCGCTCTCGACGTGGCGTCAGTTCGAGCTTTGCGCGCACGTGGAGGCGCTCGATGGGCATCGCGTGCGCCAGGCGGCCGCGCGCCGCGCTTTGTACGCCTGGCAGCGCGCCGTGCACACTCGGCATGCGACGGTCGCGCGCGCACTGGGGCGCACCTATGCGACCCTCGCGCGGACTCTGCGCGTGTGGCGCGCGCGGATAGCCGCCGAACGGGATGTGACTCTGCGAGCGGCGAGTGGCTCACGCGGCGTCCAAACCCTTGCGCGGGCGCTGCGCACGTGGCGCATACGGCTGGCGTCCGCGCGGCCGCTTCGATTACCGCTTCGGGCCCTCGCTGGCAGCGGATGGCTGCCGAGGCAGCGCGCGCTGCGCATGTGGCGCGGGTGGACCGCGGCAGTGCGGCCGCTTCGCGCGCGAACAAGCCGAGTGCGCAGCAGCCTACTCGCGCGTGCGCTGTGCGCGTGGCGCGCACGGCAGGCCATCGACGGGTTACTTCGAGTGCTCGCCGACGAGCGAGGCAGCCGCGGCAGTCGTGTTGGCCGCATGCCGCTCGCGATCATGTGGCGCCGATGGCGCCGCCGCGCCGCCCACGCGGCCGCATGTGCCGCACGCGCCGCGCGCGCTGAGCGCGCC